>CASHTC010000424.1:242500-315177 GCA_949357725.1 Hyperoplus immaculatus
GTGAAAGAGCTGGTACCTCCAGGAACAGGAGTCTGGATCGGCCTTTTCAGAGACTCCTGGAAGTGGTCGGACGGAAGTAATTCCTCATTTAGGTTCTGGAGAGAGGGTGAACCTACTAACGACGCCGGGGAGGATTGTGTGTTTGCAGACTTCAGCGAAGCTAAAAAATGGAATAACTACTTCTGTAACCATGACTTGCCATTCATTTGCTACAGTCTAACCAAAGGTAACCCATTTATTCAAATAAGATTTAGGTTTATTTTAGCATCAAATGTTCCAAATTAAAATTACACTTAAGCAGTCTGGTAGGTTTTCCAGAAATTGTTTGGAAGCATGCGTTGGTTATCAGCTGCAGATGATAGGTGTGTGCTGAACACTATGCAAAACATGGACGATCTTATTACCACATTTTCACAGCTCATAAGGCTGTATCTACACCCCCCTCCACCCTCCCATGTAAAAATATGCACAAAAAGTCCCCCTGAATATATTGATTTAAAAAATATAATACATTTTTTCTTTGCTGTGTCACGACAGGGAGTCTCACTTATTTCTAATTATCAAATGGAATTATAAATATAACAACTTACAACATTTAAATAGCCATTTTTATTATTTATTCTGGTTCTAGTTTTACTGTTTAGTGAATTTCTGCTTGTGGTTTGTCTAAGGAGTTTAAAGTTCCCATCAGCTGCTGATGGGACACTTATTATTGTAACACGGAACCAATAATAACATTTCACTACAGCCAGATTATTAAAGAGATGACAGGGTACAATACAACAGAGGGAAATTAGCACACATAGACATTATTGTAAAAATGTATTTAAAAAAAATGATTCCAACATAATAATAATAATAATAATAATAATAATAATTTTTTAAAGCAAATTAGAATCACAGGAAATGGGTTTTTGAATCTATATTTGTGGCATATATTCCCTGGCAGAGTTGGCCCCCAAAGCCCCCGTGATGACAAGGCAAGTGTTCAAATTGCATCTGCGCGTAGAAGACGGTCAGGATCTGGATGACGAAGCGATGAAGGACGCCCTCTTGGAGCAGGTAAATCATGTTTGGTTTGATTATTATTTTACGTTAAAACAGAATAACCAAATTACTCTTAAAAGGAACATTTAAAAAAAAGATTAAGAATGACTGATTTCAAGAAAAGCATTTCATGTTACAACAGCACAAAAAACTGAAGAGGTAGAAAAACAGAAAAAGGGATTGCAGGTTGTAACTTAAAGGTGGAGTCAGCAATTCTTGAGTAAGCTTGTTGTCAGAAAACACCACGTTGCTAGCTATGGTGGGTTAACATGACCATTGTAAACATATTTACAGAGCCTAGACTTTTGGGTGAACACACAATGGACAGGTAGTGGATTCTGAAGATATTCATTGATTTGAAAAAAAAAGTGATTTTCACAACAAGCGTTCTCCAGAATCACTGACTCCACCTTTTAACAAGAGTGCATTTAGCATCAAGGTTTATCTATGTGAGTGATAATGCTGAGGAGTTTTGTGTCTCAGGTCAAACAGAAGCTGAAGGATCACAACCTTGAACACGTCAAAGTGTCCTTCAGGAAGCAGGCGGATGGAAAGTTCTTCACCAAGGAAGAGAAGAAAAAGGATGAGTTTTAAAGCCCCTGTAAACCCAAATCCACTAATTCCTTCTAACTCTATAATGTGGGGAGTTAGTTTTATGATAGTAAAGCATCTGAAAAGAGTAAGGCGTATCCATCAATCCAAATATAAGATATTGTCGTTTAAGTTTGATAAACTTTACAGAAATTCGGTTTAGATGAGGGGGCTTTTGCTCTTAGTTCTTATAATACAAATATTATTTTGAACCAATCAGGACAGTTCTCTGTGCAAACATTCTATTAAAACAATGACTGTTGCCATGGAGACCATTTGATACGGCCACACCCACACAGTCCTGTCAAATATTCTAGACAGTAAAACTGTTTTTTTTTAACCAACTTTTATAATATTTATGAACATTTATTTTCAACTGATTTTTGTAAAAGCTTATTGACATACCCAACTTTAATATAATTATTATTATTTTTTTTACTCTTTTAGAGCAGGTCTCCAGAGGCTTTAATGTTGAATCTCTGTGTCTGCTTTAATTCCTCAAAGTCCTCATGTAATGGGTCAGAATAGAGCTGCAGCATTCAGGTAATTATGATATGTCAGATAAATTATTAGGGCTGTTTTAGACAACTGCCATAAAAACGTCTGTAAGATAAAAAAAGTTCAGATAACATACTGTGGGATAAGATTTGAACACCGTTAAGGGAAAACAATTTAATAATATGAAGATCTTTGGTTTCATGAGAAAAAAATCATTTCTTCTTTAAGATTAAATAGAATAGAAGTTTTAGGGATGCTCCGATCTTGATTTTTGAGCTGATACCGATACACATTTTTAATATTTACCCTTTGCTACTTAAAATGTATTTAACCAAGTAATTGTATTGGCTGTCTCTTCTTAAAAAGGCCTAATACATATTATTGTACTTTTATGATGAATTTACATAACATTGTCACTTAGATTAAGGTTGCCCATTATTAAACACTCATTAAACTAATGAATAGGACTTCAAATATTTTTCAGTATCAGATATATTATACTTCATTATGCAATATAAAACAAATGCTAAGTGACACATTTGAATTTAGTAACCTCTTTCGATTAAAACAAACTTTAAAATGTGTGATTACTGTTACAGTTAAATAGGATGCACTACAGTAACAATGCCACAGACCTGAGCAAAAAATAATTGTCATAATTATTTAAGATGAGTAAATAAGAAATGTATATTATATTATATTAATAATTAATAGATTGGCCTTTGCAAATAGGCTAAAAAGCCGATCAGTCATTTGGAGTGAAAATTGTCCAATTTAAACCAGTGGCCGATCGATCGGAGCATCCCTAGTTTTAATATAAGATTGTCTCC
Source organism: Hyperoplus immaculatus (assembly GCA_949357725.1). Lineage (NCBI taxonomy): Eukaryota > Metazoa > Chordata > Actinopteri > Uranoscopiformes > Ammodytidae > Hyperoplus > Hyperoplus immaculatus. The sequence continues at coordinate 245,467 of CASHTC010000424.1, forward strand.
ATATACTGTTTTGTTGTCTAGCTGTAGTGTGTCAGACTATATTCAACTTCTGAGTTATATAGAAAATAATTATATATGTTTTATTCTTAAGCTGTCATGTTACCCATGTGATTATAAGTATGTAACTGTATCTTCCAAGCAGAGCCGGCCTTAGACTTTTGGGGCCCTAAGCAGGATTCAGTTTGAACCAATTTGTGTTAATATAATATACTAATAAGAGTTAAAGCTGACATAAGGTCCAAACTTGTAAATCTAATAATTTGTAGTGACATGGTAAATTCCATTGCACGTCAGGACAAAATCTATGTCTGCTACAATATGAAAACAATTAGAGCACTTTCTTAAAGCAGCCACCTCCAAATGTCATTGATTTCACTGTCAGTGCTGCAAACTGTCCAGGAAAAGCTTGTGAAGACACTTTTCCAAGTCTGAGTTGACTTTACTTAATTTAGTTTAACTTAGTTTTTACCACAGAATCCTGGGAGTGCCAACGTCTCCAAATGTTGTTCAGGAAATCTTTAGTTCCTTCTTGTCTCGTGTTCACTTAAAAATATATTTTCTATGGGCCCCCAGAGACCAGGGCCGGCTCTGTTTTGAGGATTTTGATGTTTTTTTTGTGTTTTTGTCATATATAATCGTGAATTTAATATCTTTGGTTTTAAGAGGTGTGGTTGAATAATGCAATATATGAAAATGTATCTCCTTGGGCTGTGGGAAATGTATCACTTTTCTGACACTTAATAATTTAACTGATTAATTTACAAACAAAAAAATTAGTTAGTTATTGATAGTAGACGTGAGTTGCGGTGATATATGTGTAACGAGTTATTTATTTTATATCACCAAGTTAAAGGTTGAGTCAGAGATTCTGGAGAACACTTAGAACAAAAAAACTTTTTGTCCAAATCAGCACATACATGGTAGGAACAGGTAGCAGATCGTGAGGAGATATTCAGTGAGTTTGACGTTATTTGGACAGCAAGCGTTCTCCAGAATCTCTGACTGTGTAGAGGATTTTTATTGTTTTTTTTGTGTGTTTTTGTCATTTATATTCATGAATTTAATATCTTTGGTTTTAAGAGTTTTGGTTGATTAATGCAATATATGAAGATGTATCTTCTTGGGCTGTGGGAAATGTATCACTTTTCTGACACTTAATATTTTAACTGATTAATTTACAAACAAAAAAATTAGTTAGACATTATTGATAGTAGACGTGAGTTGCCGCTGTAGGCGAGTGATTTTGTATCACCAAGTTAGAGGTGGAGTTAGAGATTCTGGAGAACAATTGTTGTCAAATTCACTTTTTTTCAGTTCAGCGCACACACGGTACAAACAGGTAGCAGATCACGAGGAGATATTCACTGATTTTGACGTTATTTGGACAACAAGCATTCTCTAGAATCTCTGACTCCACACTGAAGGATTTCATATTTAACCAACTTTCTTTAGGATACTGTTAGGATGTTACTAACCACATTAACTAAAATCAGGTTTATTCTTGTGAAGATCTTTAAAATCGTTTTTTATGAGTAAAAAAAGAGTCATGTAAACTAAAAGTATAAAAATTCTTCATAAGTATAATTCAGCCTCTCTCCTTTTGGCCATTTTGGCCAATCAGGGTGTTTCCAACATTGGCTGAAAGTTAAAGGGGCGGTGACCCTACCATTGTATAAGAAAATAACTCAAATTAAATAAATTGTCACGTTAATAGGTTTGAAATTAAATGAGACGTTACATGAAATAAAAGTGCCAGTGGGAAAAATACAAATAATATAAAATTGTGTATTATGAAATTAAAGTAATATCTTATGTTACATAAATGAAATGTAATAAACAACATTCCATCATGATGAGTTGATTTTCTATTATTTATTTGATTATGATTTGATTATATTGGGTTCAATGATAGGCCTACTTTAGAAATACTTTTACGTGCATAACGTTTTGAATTAAGGATTTTTACTAGTAGTGTAGTATTTTTAAAGTGTTGCTACTTTTCTTGAAGTAAATGACCTGAATAGATGTAAAAAAAAAATTGGAGTGAGAGGGATATCTTTATATAGTCATGGATATTGGACCAGAACTCCTGTACTTTTGGGCATCCCCATAGCCTATGAACCAGAGTACCATTATTCACAGTGCACCTCCAACACCCAGCATCGTCCCTCAACCCTGCTCTGTGTAACCTGGATGGGGTCCAATGGACTCAATGCAATGTTTTAAATAATTGAATAAGTCTTGTTTTCAGTTCTCTCAACATCTTTGAATCTTTAAGGATCAAACTCCAGTTCTCTGATGAAGCTTTATTAAGATCAGCTTCCCATGTCAATCTAAGGGCTGACAAATCTTCTTCAGAGTTAAGAAGCAGCAAGGAATAATATGCTGCTGACCTCATGACCCTTTCCAAAATAGTCTAATGTGCGATGCCAGATGTCCACACTAGGGGGAGCCACAGACACACAGCCAAAGGTCTGTATCAGCAGACGCCTCAGCTGCAAATTGGTGGGATGTCAAATTGTTTTTTTTTTCAAATTATGTCATTGTTCCCTCATCATACAGATCACCTAAAACCTTGATTCCTTTTTGATAGCACAGTTTCCAAAAAGAGGGTTCTTTGTCAATACAAAGTTTAGGATTAAACCAGATTCCTGCATGTAAATGAAAATAGTGAACCTGTGCGACCCTCCTTCAGGTCCATTGTAAGTGTGAGACGACAGGATGTGTGTTTACTTCTGAAGGCAATTTAGCTGTGATGAAAAGTAGGCCACATAAACTACTTTAGACTTTTTATTTATACTTATGTGAAAAAAGACATTTAATGGAATCAAAATGCAAATTCTCTCCATGTGACAGGACAGTTATGAGCTGTGTGTGTGTGTGTGTGTGTGTGTGTGTGTGTGTGTGTGTGTGTGTGAGAGATATGGAAATATTTTTTTAGAAAGAGAGTCACAGTGAGGAGCCAATCAGAAGAGGTGGGACATGGGAGGGAGGAGCTGATGGAGCTGCAGGTGACTCACACACACACACACACACACACACACACCTACACACACACACACACACTAACAGGGGCCAGGAGTTACCCTCAAACTATAAATCATTCTTGAAATAATTATAACTAAACCTAAAATACATTTAGAGCTTGAACAAATAGATGAGCCTTTATTGACTTCCAGAGGGGAGATACATATAAGAATAGTGTCTTATTTAAAAAAAAAGGCACCAAATGTTGTTAAATTTATTTGTTACCGTCTCATGTTTATATTTATATTTTTAAATTAAATCAAATAAAATTACATCATATATTTAAAAACTAGGGAAAGCAGGGCTGGTACAGTGAACAGGGCCCTTTTGTGAAATTCACTGGAAAGGGAACAGGCTCTGCATCCTTTATGGTAATATTTGTGGACGTGCACAACCAACAATTCAAACTGATGCAAGTTACACCTGAATGACGTCATCCACACGTGTGTTAAAAGGAAGTATATTTTGAGTTGAGGATATTAGGTGTACCTATATGCAAAGGAGGACTGTGGACGTGAAAGACACAAGGATATGGTAGTCTCTATGTAGATTTCTGTGGAAGCAGAAAGTCCCAGTTTTTGCAAATGAGCTCAGCTACAATAAACATGTTGTTTAGAGGATAAACATGGATATGAAAACATGTCCCGTTGCCAGGCAGCGCGTACATCCCCAAAGCTCTACTATATACTGGAGGAGTAACAGGTGATATTGACTTTGACATGTTCGGACCAACAGCGACAGACAGGAGAGAGAGAGGCGAGGATACTCTTGAAGGCTTTTGCTCCGTTTGAGATTTCAGTCATTTAAACAAAGTAGATCACTTGATCTATTGAAAGACTATTTCTAAGAATTTTTCCCCTACTTCGATTTTCCATCCACTTCACCAAGGTTTTTTCAACAACGCTTCGGTAAGTCCCTTTGTTTTCTAACATTTGAACTGTTAGAGCTGCTCATTTTTGCCCCTGGAGAGGGACTAGCAATGGAGGTATCAGGGCAGGAGTCCTAGGTCGGGGTTTACCTACTAGGGGTGTGCACGTGTGCGCATGTAACCGGTTATTAAATCATAAAATCAATAAACGCTGCCTTTTTTTTTTTTTTTTGAAAATGACTTCAATGTGTTCTGGAAACACGCATTAATTGATTTAAAATCTGAAATTACACAAACTATTTGAATAAAGATAAAAAGCTAGTCAGCAGAATCCGTCTGCCCCGCGCTCTCTCTCTCTCTCTGTGTGTGTGTGTGTGTGTGTCTGTGTCAGCCAGCACTGCGCACATTTGTGCACCCAGTCACAGCCACGGCATAGAGATGAAAAGATAAAATTAATATTGATGTAACTCGGTCGACGTAAAGAATGCTCATAAGTGGCCTAAGTACAAGCTCAAACTTTATCTATACTCCTGTTAACAAGTTTAAACCTGTAGAAAGACAGGCTGTTAATCTACTCTGTCAAGGTAGAAATGAAGATGATAATGACAGGCAGACGAACGTGTGTGTGTGTGTGTGTGTGTGTGTGTTGTGTGTGTGTGTTGTGTGTGTGTGCACACTGCACACCCCTAGTAGGCACGTGTACGCATGTAACCGGTTATTAAATCATAAAATCAATAAAAAACAATGCCTTTTTTTTTTCTTATTTTTTTTTTTTTTTGAAAATGACTTCAATGTGTTCTAGGAACAAGTATTAATTAATTTCAGATTTGAAATTACACAAACTATTTGAATAAAGATAAAAAGCTAGTCAGCAGAATCCGGCTGCCCCGCGCTCTCTCTCTCTCTCTGTGTGTGTGTGTGTTTGTGTGTGTGTGTGTGTGTGTGTGTGTGTCAGCCAGCACTGCGGACACGCAACACGCACATTTGTGCACCCAGTCACAGCCACGGCAGAGAGATGAAAAGATAAAATTAATATTGATGTAACTCGGTCGACGTAAAGAATGCTCGTAAGTAGCCTAAGTACAAGCTCAAACTTTATCTATACTCCTGTTAACCTGCTTAAACCTGTAGAAAGATAGGCTGTTAATCTACTCTGTCAAGGTAGAAATGAAGGTGATAATGACAGGCAGACGAACGCGTGTGTGTGTGTGTGTGTGTGTGTGTGCACACTGCACACCCCTAGTAGGCACGTGTACGCATGTAACCGGTTATTAAATCATAAAATCAATAAACAATGCCTTTTTTTTTTTCTTATTTTTTATTTTTTTGAAAATGACTTCAATGTGTTCTAGGAACAGGTATTAATTAATTTCAAATCTGAAATTACACAAACTATTTGAATAAAGATAAAAAGCTAGTCAGCAGAATCCGTCTGCCCCGCACTCTGTGTGTGTGTGTGTGTGTGTGTGTGTGTGTGTGTGTGTGTGTGTGTGTGTGTGTGTGTGTGTGTGTGTGCGTGTGTGTGTGTATGCCAGCACTGCGAACACGCTACAGGCACACATGCGGGCTCAGTCGAACACGCTACAGGCACACATGCGGGCTCAGTCACAGCCACAGAGGGGGAGAGATTAAAGATAAACTGAAGATTGACGTAACATAAACAATGCTCTAAACAGGCGCTATAAAATCTCAAAAGTCAAAAGCTCAAACTTTATCTATTAATTATCCTGTTCAACCTGCTAAAACGTGGACTTGTAGAAAGATAGGCTGATAATGACGCGAGGACGAACGAGTGTGTGTGTGTGTGTGTGTGTGTGCGAGAGAGAGAGAGAGAGAGAGAGAGAGAGAGAGACATGAGCAACAATGAGAAACCTCACCCCCCATATGAAAGTGCAGTCGTGTAATCGTTTAAACATTTTTATAAACGTTCACACCCCTAATACCTTCCTCCCTCCTTTGACTCTCTGTAATAACCTCTAATAACCTTTAGGGGGAGAGGGACTTTTAACACATACTGACATTACATGAGCTCTGTATTCGGCTCCTGAGCAGTGACTAGACTGAATCTTTTGTTAACTGTACAGAATGACCACCAATAATATTATATTATATTCATGAAGGCGTTAATGTGTTCATTACTTTATGCTGCAGCTGGTAGAAGTGAAGTTGATTTAAATGTTTTTACAAACTGTTGATGGGAATTCATCTCAGATGTTCTTATTTTCTATGGCTTTATGTGTCTATGCTCCATTAGGAACCTCAATTATGTCTCAACTATAAAAGAATGATCAAAAAATAAAATGTACATTTTTTTAGGGCTCATTCTTGACCTGATAGTCTGTTCAGTACAGTGTAAGATAAACAGTTTAGTCCCATAATCACTTTGCATACAGTTTGAATGTGCAGTAAAGAGGTTGATGTATATTTCTGCTTAATTTCAGCAGCTTCATATCGACGGTCACAGACTGACAGAGGGCAGACGGGGAACAGACTAAGATGGAGAAGGTTCTTCTGAGCATCGTCGTGGCTTCAGGTAAGTGTTTTATATATTTATAAATGTTTTAATATAATGTATTGTGAGACACTATACATTCAGATGTACAATACTTAGAAAAAATATTTTCATTAGTAGCTATTTGTTTTTATTGTTGTATATATTATAATATTATACTTTCAAGACATCCTTATTGGAAATGCTAGTAACAGCAGGTCACAAAAACAACTTTCAAAATTTGACAGTAGGTGTAAACATGTAACTGGTTAGTAAATCTTAACCATTTAGGAAAAATCATTCAACGAAAACCTTTTTTTATATATATTTATATAAATAAAGTTTTGAAAATTATTTAAATATGTTCTGGAGACACGCAATTATTAATTTCACATCACAAATAACACATAAAAGTTATTCTGCAGAATCTCTCTGTCCCTCTGTGTGTGTGTGTGTGTGTGTGTGTGTGTGTGTGTGTGTGTGTGTGTGTGTGTGTGTGTGTGTGTGTCAGTCAGCGCTGCAGACACACCACAGACAGACATGCACACACACACACACACACACACACACACACACACACACACACACACAGGGAGTCGCCGTCGGGCTCCAGTCACAGAAGAGTGATGAAAGATAACCTAAAGATTAAAGTTACCCAGCTGACGTGAACTCCGCTCGTTAGTAGCCTGAGTGCAATAAATTCTTCAAAAGAAAAAAGCTCAAAGTTTATAACACCTGTTCAACCAACAACCTGCATCAACGTGGACATGTAGAAAGCCACACACTATATTAAACTGGAAATTAATGAAGGCGAACAAATGACCAATCTAACCTAAATACACTGAGACCTAAAGCCAAGACTATTATTTGGTTATTTAATATTGACATTGATATTTTATCATTATTCATGTCTGTCTCTACAGGGCTGTGTGCTGTCTCCTCACATGCTGCACGTCAGTTCCATGTTTTTAATGAACTGAAGACCTGGACTGAAGCGCAGCGTTACTGCAGAGAACACTACACAGACCTGGCAACTATAGACAACATGGAGGAAATGGACATCCTGAAAAGCCTGACACGTACAGTGGGAGATGTAAGTTCACTTGTCTCTCTCTCTGACATTTAAAAGATTTTTCTTTTTTATGTTTGAGTAAAGTTAAAGTAGATAGACTGTACTTCAGTAACATTTAGACGTACTTGTCCTTTACTTTTTTGTTGATTGAATATGTCATTTAACCCCTGCTGGTTCACAACCCTTTTAGCTTGTGATCTCTTACATTTAAACTGGTTCCATTTAAATCAGTGTTAGAGTTGAAATGATCAGTTTTATCCACTCACACAAAAAAACTAATGATTAGAGAAAATTAAAACAAATATACAAATACAATACAGAAAACGGAGATAAATCTGGCTGAATCAGTGAGTGCTTTTAAATCAATTCTTAAAACACATTTGTATAGTGTTGGGTTCACGTGAGGCCGTCTCTTTATCGTCTTTCTCATTGTCTTTGTATCCTAGCATCTTGAAATCTCATTTTGTTAATTGCATTTATGGCTCCATCTTCCCTTTTCTTTCTCACCATCACAATGATGTCTATTGACTTAATGTTTATGTGTATTTGCTCCTATTTATCATGTCAAAGCACTTTGTGATCTATTGTTTTTTAAAGGTATGTCTGTGTCCTTTTGTTTTGATGATGCCTTATGTCTTTGTCCATTTTGATGAAGACAAAGTTAATATGTCTGTTTACAAAGTTTTGTCTGTTTTAGCTTCATATGACAGTTGAGGCTAAAGTAACACAATCAAATATTAGTTTCAGGATGTCTGGATCGGCCTTCTCAAAGACTCCTGGAAGTGGTCGGACGGAAGTAATTCCTCATTCAGGTTCTGGTCAACGGGTGAACCTTCTAACAGGACCGGGGAGGATTGTGTGTTAGCAAACTTTGGTGACTCTGGAAGATGGTATGACAGGGAATGTGGCAACAACTACCCATTCATTTGCTACAGTCTAACCGGAGGTAACCCATTCATTCAAATAACATTTAGATTTAGGTTTGTTTTAGCATCAAGATGTCCCAAATTAAAAATACTCTTGAGCAGTCTGGATGGTTTTCCTGATATTGTTTGGGAGAATGCAGTGGTTATCAGCTGCAGATTATAGGTGTGTGCTGAAAAATATGCAACACATGGACGATCTACATACCACATTATCCCCTGAATATATTGATGTAAAAAATATAATATTTTTTTCTTTGCTATGTCACGACAGACATTCACACTTATTTCTAATTATCAAATGGAATTATAAATAAATCTACATTTAAATTGCCATATACTGATTCAAGTTTTACTGTTTAGTGCATTTCTGCGTGTGGTTTGTCTAAGGAGTCTAAAGTTCCCATCAGCTGTTGATGGTACACTTATTATTGTAACACAGAACCAATAATAACATTTCACTACAGCCAGATTATTAAAGAGATGACTGGGTATAATACTAAGGGGAAAAACAGCAGAAATAGACATTATTGTTAAAAATGTATTAAAAAAAATTATTCCAACTGTTTTTGAATTTTTAAAGTAATTTATATTTACAGGAAATGGGTTTTTGAATAATTTTTTTTTCCTGGCAGTGACGACAAGGCAAGTGTTCAAATTGAATCTGCGCGTAGAAGACGGTCAGGATCTGGATGACGAAGCGATGAAGGAAGCCCTCTTGGAGCAGGTAAACCATGTTTAATTTTATTATTATTTTACGTTAAAACAGAATAACCTAATTACTCTTAAAAGGAAAATTTAAAAATAAGATTAAGAATGATTGATTTCAAGAAAAGCATTACATGTTACAACAGCACAAAACAGTGTGAAGAGGTAGAAAACAGAAACAGGGGTTGCAGGTTGTAACTTAAAGGTGGAGTCAGCGATTCTTGAGTCAGCTTGTTGTCAGAAAACACCATGTTGCTAGCTATGGTGGGTTAACATGACCTTTGTAAACATATTTACAGAGCCTAGACTTTTGGGTGAACACACAATGGACAGTTAGTGGATTCTGAGGATATTCATTGATTTTGACAAAAAGTGATTTTCACAACAAGCGTTCTCCAGAATCACTGACTCCCCCTTTAACAAGAGTGCATTTAGCATCAAGGTTTATCTATGTGAGTGATAATGCTGAGGAGTTCTGTGTCTCAGGTCAAACAGAAGCTGAAGGATCAGGGGCTGGAACACGTCAAAGTGTCCTTCAGGAAGCAGGCGGATGGAAAGTTCTTCACCAAGGAAGAGAAGGAGACAGAGAAGGAGACCACAGTATGCAAAAAGGATGAGTTTTAAACCCCATGTAAACCCAAATCCACTAATTCCTTCTAACTCTATAATGTGGGGAGTTAGTTTTATGATAGTAAAGCATCTGAAAAGAGTAAGGCGTATCCATCAATCCAAATGTAAGATATTGTCGTTTAATTCGGTTTATATGAGGGGGCTTAAGACAATTTAATAATATGAAGATCTTTGGTTTTATGAAAAAAAATAAAAATCTTCATTTAAGATTGAATAGAATAGAAGTTTTAGGGGTGCTCCGATCTTGATTTTTGGGCCGATACCGATACACATTTTTAATATTTTTTCTTTGCTAGTTAAAATGTAGATACTTGTAATGTAATTGTATTGGCTGCCTGCCTCTTCTTAAAATGGCCTAATACATATTATTGTACTCTTTTGATGAATTTGCATAAAATTGTCACTTAGATTAAGGTTGCCCCTTATTAAACACTCATTAAACTCATGAATAGGCCTCCAAATATTTTTCAGTATCAGATATACACTCAACAAAAATATAAACGCAACACTTTTGTTTTTGCTCCCATTTTTAATGAGATGGACTTACAGATCTAAAATTCATTCCAGATACACAATATTACCATTTCTCTCAAACATTGTTCACAAATCTGTCTAAATGTGTGATAGTGAGCACTTCTGCTTTGCTGAGATAATCCATCCCACCTCACAGGTGTGCCACATCAAGATGCTGATCTGACATCATGATTAGTGCACAGGTGTGCTTTAGACTGTCCACAATAAAAGGCCACCCTGAAATGTGCAGTTTTGTCTCACAGCAAAATGCCACAGGTGCCACAAGCATTGAGGGAGCGTGCAATTGGCATGCTGACAGCAGGAATGTCAACCAGATCTGTTGCTCGTGCATTGAATGTTCATTTCTCCACCATAAGCCGTCTCCAGCAACTTCGCACAGCCATTGAAGAGGAGTGGACCAACATTCCACAGGCCACAATTGACAATCTGATAAACTCTATGCGAAGAAGATGTGTTGCACTGCATGAGGCAAATGGTGGTCACACCAGATACTGACTGGTTCTGAGTCACCAGACCCCCAATAAAGCAAAAAAATGCACATTTCAGAGTGTCTCCCATCCCCACACCCTCTTAAAATACACAAAACGTTTGCTTTCACTGTTGCACAGTCGCGACCCCAAAAAAGTCGGTCGCGTACTGACCCCCCAAAGGCCCATTCTGAGACAGGAAAAACCCTGAATATGAAAAACAATTCAAGCACTTTCTTAAAGCAGCCACCTCCAAATGTCATTGATTTCACTGTCAGTGCTGCAAACTGTCCAGGAAAAGCTTGTGAAGACACTTCACCCAGTCTGAGTTGACTTTACTTAATTTAGTTTAACCTTGTTTTTACCACAGAATCCTGGGAGTGCCAACGTCTCCAAATGTTGTTCAGGAAATCTTTAGTTCCTTCTTGTCTCCTGTTCATTTAAAAATATATTTTCTATGGGCCCCCAGAGACCAGGACCGGCTCTGCTTTGAGGATTTTGATGTTTTTTTGTGTGTTTTTGTCATTTATAATCATGAATTTAATATCTTTGGTTTTAAGAGTTGTGGTTGATTAATGCAATATATGAAGATGTAGCTCTATGTTCGGGGAAAAAAAAGGGGAAAAAATTTGTACTAATCGTGCTACAATTTCTTTGTTACGAACATTTAATAAAAAAAACCTTTGAAAAAACATTTTTTTTTTTGAAGATGTATCTCCTTGGGCTGTGGGAAATGTATCACTTTTCTGACACTTAATATTTTAACTGATTAATTTACAAACAAAAAAATTAGTTAGACGATATTGATAGTAGACGTGAGTTGCCGCTGTAGGCGAGTGATTTTGTATCACCAAGTTAGAGGTGGAGTTAGAGATTCTGGAGAACAATTGTTGTCAAATTCACTTTTTGTCTATTCAGCGCACACACGGTACGAACAGGTAGCAGATCACAAGGAGATATTCACTGATTTTGACGTTATTTGGACAACAAGCATTCTCTAGAATCTCTGACTCCACACTGAAGGATTTCATATTTAACCAACTTTCTTTAGGATACTGTTAAGATAGAAAAAATAAAATTTGAATGGATTTTACTAACCACATTAACTAAATCAGGTTTATTCTTGTGAAGATCCTTAAAATATTTTTTTTATGAGTAAGAAATGTGTCGTTTAACCTTTTAGTATAAAAATTCTTCATAAGTATAATTCAGCCTCTCCCCTTTTTGGCCATTTTAGACAATCAGGGTGTTTACAGCATTGGCTGAAAGGTGAAGGGGCGGTGACCCTACCATTGTATTAGGTTTGAAATTAAATGAGACGTTACATACAAAGTGCCAGTGGGAAAAATTCTAAATATAAATTTGTGTATTATGAAATCAAAGTAATATCTAATGTCACATTATCATGAAAATTAATAAACAACATTCCATCATGATGAGTTGAGTTTTCATTATTTATTTGATTATGATTTGATTATATTGGGTTCAATGATATGCCTACTTTAGACATACTTTTACGTGAATAACGTTTTGAATACAGGATTTTTACTTGCAGTGTAATATTTTTCAATCTTTAAGGATCAAACTCCAGTTCTCTGATGAATCTATATTAAGATCAGCTTCCCATGTCAATCTAAGGGCTGACAAATCTTCCTCAGAGTTAAGAAGCAGCATGGAATAATATGCTGCTGACCTCATGACCCTTTCCAAAATAGTCTAAAGTGTGATGCCAGATGTGCACACTAGGGGGAGCCACAGAAGCACAGCCAACTGTCTGTATCAGCAGACGCCTCAGCTGCTAATAACACCAGTTTGATTTGGGTGGGATAATTTTTTTTTTTTTTTTTTTAAATTATGTAATTTTTCCCTCATCCTAGAAATCACCTAAAACCTTGATTCCTTTTTGATAGCACAGTTTCCAAAAGAAGGGTTCTTTGTCAATACAACATTTAGGATTAAACTAGATTAATAAACGTTACACACACACACAGGCTTTATCAGTTTAATAGCACTTTATTCAAGGATAACACCCCTATTTAGACAATTAAAAAAAAACTAATGCCGGTCATATTGTCTAGCATGTTGACGGAAAGAGTGCTGTATTGTAGCCTACTGTTTAATATATGTTTGTCTTTTAATTGCACAAGAATATATTTTTACTAAAGAGCAAAATTATATTGCCTAGTTTTTGCGTTTTATTCATGTTTTACTGTAAGAAAACAAACTGTATTTGTCGTTTACTTTCTGCCGTATACAAGAAGTAGTGACGAAGAATTGCCATGGTTGGGGAATAAATAAAGAGATGTAGGATACTTTGAACATAAATCCACTAACATTGTATACATAGTTAATTTATCTATTCTAATTGGAAAATTTCATATATGTAAATTTGCAAAAGTTTACCCTAACTTTATTGGTTTCCTAGCTGAATTCCAAGAATATATTAAAACATTGGCACTAAAAAGTATCAACTATCCTAATATACAAAAATCTTTTTGAAGCGGAATGATGTTTTATAATATTTATTGTATTGCACTGTTTATTTGTATTGTTTTATGTATGACTATACGTTTGTATATTTTACTCTTATCTATAAGCTTGTCTTATTCATTCTAAGATATATGGAGTATTTTTGATTTATATATTTATATTTGAGAATGCTTCAATACAATTAATTGAAAAAGAGTAGCCCTATATTACCAAAAGTACCCGTACACAACTTCACAATGCCCCAGTGCATTTAACTGGCCTTATATATATCAGTCAATCATAGCCTAAGACTAAGTAATTCTACTTTCTTTTGGGTTGGTTTTTGGTCTATTTGTAAGTGTAGAAAACATGTTCATCGTTGTTGTAGGGTAAGTTGGAAAAGAGGGTTGTATATATTTTGTAACGGTCTCCCATTTATAATCGTCAACCCTTTGAAAAACATAAAAAAAAAACATATGCAATTCTCAGATATATGGCGTTATTTGTGAATTTCTTTATTTCCCCCGATTACACTCTAGTCTACGATACATCACACAGTGCATTTCCATGCAGACTCATAATCGGGTAAATAAACTAATAAGACTTCAACGGGACTTGTAAAATGCATGTAAACACCTTCATCCGATCTACTTCACACACACAAATCGGCACATTAACGGACAATCGAAGTCAGATAAGAACACCTAGATAACTCGTTCATAGTCGGCATTCTATCTGCATGTAAACAGGATTGCATATTGGAGTTTGCGTTTGCTCGGAATCCCTGCGGAGGATTTCACAAGGAAGTGGAAGGAGACGACGTAATAAATAGAAGGGTTGTTGCCGGATTGGAACCGGACGTGGCTCTATAACCACTTGTTGAAAGGGCCACAGCGCCACCTAGCATAGTGGAGACAGCCATGCTCCGGCCATTAAGCCGATTCTCTGAAAGGCCAAGTGACACTGTCCGTTCGAGTGGCAAGTTCGGTATACGTCTTAATCCAATCTAGTTGTCCCATGGAAACACACTGACAGACTGATAAAGACATTCTTCTGATTCAGTATTTTATTAAAAAGCATGTACAGAATATTTTAATTTTTTTTTATTTCCATGCTTCTGGCTCAAATCACAGGCCCTGCAAGAAAACAGACAAATTAGAATTTTAGAACAGACAATTCATGCAACTTACTCAGATGGCTACATTATTTTTTTTTAGCAGTAAGGCTCTTTATAAACCAGCGTTTCACCCTTTAAACAATCTACAGACATGAGCAAATAAAAGTCATGTTTTTGTTCAACTTTATAACTGCAGCAAATGTGTTCTCATTATCTGACCTAGTGCCTAAAGATTACAGAACCTACTTTTTTTTTTTTTTTAAATAGTTTTTCTTTTGCATTTTAGAAGCGTTTGATAGTTTGGAGAGAGAGATGAAATGGGTCAGAGACGGGAATGACATGCAGAGAACGACCCGGGCTGGATTCTAACCCGGGTCTGCTGTGAAGAGGACTCTGAGACTATGGAGGGGGGGGGGGGGGGGGGTGGGTACACCAGACGTTGCAAGAAGTAACCATTTAACACCTCCCTAAACTGCTGGGACGAATTTCAATTTAGTACAACCATTTGCAGAAAATTTGGCACCTTGTTCTAACAATATACATTTTAATTATTGGCGATTTTGGTTGTGTAACATTATATCGAAATGATGTTAACTGCGCTTTCATATGCTTTCTCCCAGTGACACGGCTCAGACTCATGTGGTAGATTTAGCGGTTGCATGGTAAGCAGTTCTGAGTTTGGGGTCACTGGGGAAGGACTGGAACACCCACAGATTGACATGTGAGAACTTACCTCAGGTCTTTTTCAGCCTTGGGGATAATGTCGGCTACTACACTCACCTGACCAATGCATTTGTAAACCACATCCAGGTACTTAGAAGTTCCACGACACGGGTCTCCAAACATGGCGTTGGTTGCGTTGATGGCACAGGTGTCCTGCCCGTTACAGCTGTGGATAAAGTGATGTTATTCAGTGAGGCCTGAATGCATAAAAGAAAAGAAAAAGTGCTACGAGGAACTCTTAAATGTTTCTGAAAGTCTAATTTTTCCTCTGATGATCATGAATGACATGTAACAGCAAACGAGACCATCAGTGCAAAGAATGCTATTTATATACAGTTTCTTAATGCCTTTGTTATGGGTACACTCACCCAGGAGCAACAGCTGGCGTGGTTAAAACACACTACCGCTTTTGTCCAAAGCAAGAATGAACACAAAATGAAAGTTCCTCGGAGCACCTTTAAATCTAGGTATTTTGTAGTAAAACATTTTTAAAAAAATAAATAAAAATAAAAATGTAATACAAAAAAACTGGGGAACTTTACATGTCAGCCACTTTGCTATCTGAAGATGCGCAGCCAGTGTTGTAGGTCTTAGACTTCGGTTGTCCAACAGCACATGTGTAGCGGTCGCTGCGTCCATACACAGCACTCAGTACCTTTATAACCTGACCCACACCTGAAACAATACGTCAGACAGGAGAAATGTAGTTAATTAAGGTTTGAGATATTATAATGAGTGTTGAAATGTAATTTAAATATAATTGTATTCAGGAAATGCCCCAAATATACATACACACACACGATCTTACCACAATATAGGTGTCCCTTGTCTCCCTCACATGTCACACTGCGAGTCTTCAAACCAACTATGGAGAGAAATTACACAGTATTTAACCATTACTGCTTTTCCTGAACATATTTAACAGCATGAAACTTCCACAGGACAAAACAAACTGGGCCTTTAAGGTGAAGTTTTTCAGAGGAGGGGGATTTGTTTACATCCACAGAGCCTGCAGTTAGTTTACCAAAACATAATTACCCTACATGTAAATATTATTAATGAATAACTATAATCAAAAGGCTAAATTATTTTGAGGAACCTGAAACCAAATGTAAGACTAGAATATGTTTGTAAACCAAACTGTGGGCCCTGCTGCTGTAAACAGCAGTGAAACAGTAACTTTTCAGGAAGCTTTCTAACTTCAAACAATGTTCCAGGGATCACATTTTCCTGTGTGGAAATTTTGTTTATTCAGTTATGAGAGTATACCTTAGAAAATGTTCACTTCTGACACAAAGTTACATATTGCTCCTTTAAACTACTTACATTCACATTTGTAAACCACATACAGGTACTTGTAAGTTTTACGACAGGGGTCTCCAAACTCTGAGTTGGTCGCTTTGATGGCACAGGTGTTTCTCCCATCACAGCTGTGGATGAAGAATGATGTTAGCAAGGCTTGAATTCATATAAAGAAGGTGCTCAGAGGAACATTCAGTTTGTGTTAATTCTTGCACCCTCTTTTTTGCCTCTTCTTTGGACAAAAGTGTTTTTACTACTCCAACTCTTGTTCCTGGGTGAGCGTATGACAAAGGCATTAAGAAACTACATATAAATATCATTCTTTGCACTGATGGTCTCCTTTAATGTTACATGTAATTTATGATCAGAGGAAAGATTAGACCGTTTCAGAAATATTTAAAAGTTCCTCGTAGCACCTTTGAAAATAATGTTATTAGAGGTTTAAAAAAGACTGGGGACTTACATGGTAGACATTGTCCTAGCAGGAGTGGAGCAGTGGGTGTTTCGGACCTTATATGCCCGATGTCCAACAGAGCATGTGGTCCGGTCTGTGCGCCCATAAAAGGCACTTAGCACGGTTATGACCTTTCCGCCATCTGCAACAATACATTAGAGAGAACAACAACAATGAACACACACACACACACACACACACACACACACACACACACAGACTATCACCAACAATGTGAAAATATGCAATGACAAAGAAACAGAAAAAAAAGGCAAATCCTTCTCATGTTCTGGTCATGATAGCCACGTATCGCTCCCAGAGCTCGACAAAGTCCCTCGGCTTGCCCCTAGCAACATAAGTCAATCTTGTGGTGCTGGAGTCATTTTGACCCCTGCCAATTCCACTTAAGCAGTTTTAATAAATATAGAGTGAGAGAGTGAGTGTATAGAAATAAATAGTGATCTTACCACAATTCAGGCGTGCCACATTTCCCTCACATGTTATACTCACACCGACAGCTGTCAAACCACCTAAGAAGAGAAAGAATTATAATATTTTCATCTGTGCTTTTATTCCCCGCCTGTGGTTTGAAGATTGCCACACACGCACAGATAGTTACCTGCTTTCAAAAACACACACGTTGCTGCAAGCACTGCAAGACAAATAGCAAAGTCAGACAGTTGATATAAAACAAAACCTCAGAGTAAACTACAAATAAAAACACTCAAAATAGAATTTCACATTAATAGTACTCATAAATTAATCAAGTGCAGAATTCTCTGTCCTATCACAGCAGAGTCAATAAAACACTTTTTATAAATATGCAGGACAGTCATAAGATTTAAACCGAGTTAAACTATCTATAAACACTTACGCATGCAAGTTTCCATTCACAATTTTTAAATACTCTTTTTGAAGTTTGGACCACAACTACATTTACATTGTGTACATAGATTATTTAAAAATGCACCTCTAGACATTCCTATATTAAGCCTAATGCTTTAACAAGTAGTTGCGTACTCACACAGTGTGGCGCTGAATCTGGGGCAGAGCATGGTGGTTGAGAAAGATTGTTTTTTTTTTAGGTTCTGGCAGGCCTCATATTTATACATTTATTCTGGCAGGGGACTTAACTTAACTCAATGGGAGACAACTACACACAGGTGAAACACATTAGGGTGGGGCCGGTAATCAAAACTTGACCGGAAGTGACAATACTTAACAAAATAAAACAGGAAACACAGGGACACATGAAAATGCACCGGCACTAGCACAAGTTAAAACATTGACTTTAGATAAGAATAATTAATCAACAATGGCAACACCATAGGCTTATATATTTTTTTAAGTAGTATTTTTAAAGTAGTAGGCCTTCACTTTCTGGGCCATTTAGTTGGCAATACCCATGTTTTTTATGACTTATTTTCAAGTAATTGTGGGCTTTTTTATATTATAATTTTGGCCTTGAAGATGCTAAAACCTATGTGGCTTCCAGTACTGGCAGGTGATAGTTTGGCTAAATTGGCCTTGTAAACAAATGTGTTAATTCGTAGCCTACATCTTTACAACGTTTGGCTTATGTTCTTTCATCAGGCACTAACCCTAACCCGTGAGACTTTACATTGGTAGGCTACACATATAGCTCTGGAAAAAATAAAGAGACCACTCCAAATGTTCAGTGTCTCTCGTTTTATTATTTATAGGCATATGTTTGAGTAGAATGGACATTTTGGTTTTATAATATAAACTACTGACAACATTTCTACCAAATTCCAATACATTTTTTGACATTATTTTCAATAAGTTATGTAGAGATGAAGATTGAAGTAAATCCAGACTGGTCTCTTAATTTTTTTCCAGAGCTGTATATTCATATTTGATTTTCACCTGTTCAAATTGAACCAAACAATAATTATCCTGATGTATTCAGTTGGTATTTATTTACTCAGAAAAACACAAATGTTACATACGGTGAGATTCAAATAAGAGGTTTGCAGCAGGATATAAAGTATAAGTTTATTTTTCTTTACAAATACAAATACAATAGAATTTGCTTTTTACATTATGAGTAAGAATACAAGAAACACAACATTTTATTGGGATAGAATTTTAACAGACCCAGAGTTACGGAACACATTAAGGAAAATAAAAACATGCAGCCAACCTGTACGTGTCTTATATAGGCTAATATACTGCATAGCTTTGTCATTTTTTAAATGTATTGGTTAATAATCCCACCATTTTGTTTTTTGTCATTGCACCTTATTACTAGATTAATAATACAAGTTATAACCTTTATCTATATCGCACTTTTGCACAAATTGCTTTACAGACCAAATTAAAAATGTAAACATAAAATCAAGTAAATACAGAAAGAAATACATTAAAACAAAGTTAAAAAAGTAAAAAACTATAGTTGATATATGCATATTGCAGTAATGTTGTGATTTCAGTCTGCAAGCGGATCTGCAATGGGAAAGATAAAAATATACATTTTAGACAAATAATTCAAGCAACTTATGGCACAACAAGTTATTCAGGATTCACACATAATGAAATGCACATTAATTTGAACAACAGAAAATGTGGTCTCATTATCTGAACATAAAAGTGAGTGGTGAAATTTTAAATTTTTCCAGCTGCACAATAGTTTCTTTTTTGTGTTGATCAACATTATGTGAAACTACCGTATATCTGTATGACTGCTTTTTTACTGTGTACTGTGTGTGACATATTCCTATGCAGTTTAAGGACCACTTAGCCAAACCAGCCATACAGAGGGCCAAAAGCACACAGCCTTTTGTTCTAATGACAAAATGACAGTCATTTGAACTCAAACTTTTTCAGGAAGTTTCTTCAGGCACTTTTCGAGGTACTTTCATATTTATTAAAGTAATTAATAATTTCGATACTTTCTGAAACCAGAATCGGTCTTAATTAACTGTCACCTTACAGTTCATTACAGATTTGTCTAATTAAACAGCTCAGACACACCTTGAAGCTACTAGCTGCATTTGTAGACCACCTCCAGGTACTTGTAAGTTCCACGACAGGGGTCTCCAAACACAACGTTGTTCGCTCCGATGGTACATCTGTGTCTCCCGTTACAGCTGTAGATAAAGAGCTATGTTAGTGAGGCTTCAACGCAGATTAAATGTGGGTCTTTCTAGTGTTTAAAAAAGACTCAGAACTTTACCGGTAAGCCACTTTATCAGCGACGTTCCTATTGCAGCGGGTGTTATTGGTCGCCCACCAAGGATGTCCCCAAGAACATGTGTTCTTGTTTCTCCGCCCGTAAACTGCACTTTGGACTGATATAACGTGCCATTTACCTTGAACATTAAATGTTTTCAAGACAGACAGGAGAGAAATGTGTGATATTAATGCAGGTCTTGAGATACGAGAGTTGAAATGTATCGGAAAAATAATTATGTTAATATTAGTAATCGTGATCTTACAGTTCAGGCGTGCAAAACCCGCCTCACATGTCACCTGGTGAGCTGTCCAATCAGCTATGGAGAGAAATATTAAGAACATTTTCAGCACTGCTTTTCCCCACTATCCCTGCGTTCCAATACCCATACTATCTACTGTTTAATACTGTAGAAAAAAAAGATTTAGGATGTCCCGATTCTTGTGGCCAGATTTAGGATTGTTAGAAATACCCGGATGTCTACTACATCCGTCCGAGATTTTTTGTGTTGAAAACAGCATTCTATTTGGGCGATTCTGACCCATAATCCAGTGCGCACCTGAAGTGATGTCACATTAACAGAGCCTCCATATGAAAACAAACGGGGATGTGACGGATATAAAAGCAAGAGGCAAGATCAAGGCGCAATGTTATGATGAAATAAATAAGTAAAAGTATGTCCCAATAGTATGCCTACTGCATCCTAACTAGATTCTTTTTATGGTCAGATGTAGTATGTAGAATAGCAAAAAGAAAGAGTAAGAGATTCGGAACGCAGGG
Source organism: Hyperoplus immaculatus (assembly GCA_949357725.1). Classification (NCBI taxonomy): domain Eukaryota; kingdom Metazoa; phylum Chordata; class Actinopteri; order Uranoscopiformes; family Ammodytidae; genus Hyperoplus; species Hyperoplus immaculatus. The sequence continues at coordinate 266,225 of CASHTC010000424.1, forward strand.
TAAGACCTCAAAGGCTTTCTTGTAAAGCCACTTGATATGAAATTGAATACCAATTTTTTTTTTTTTTAAGATGATTTTTCTTTTGCCATTTTTCATGCTTTATTAGACAGATTTTTTTTGGAGGGACCGAGATGAAATGGGGCAGAGAGGGGAATGACTTGCACATAACAACCCGGGCTGGATTTCTAACCCGTGAACAAACATAGAATTGTTTATTTTATTTTTTTAAATAAATTATTTGTTAACATTTTCAAATTATGCATTGGAATTATTATCATATCTCTCACACTCAGATATTTACCTGCTGGAGACTTCCGGGTTACAGAGCATGGGGTAGGCACGATCGCTCTATAGCTCCCACAAAATATTTCAGACCTAACTGATTAAACCCTATTCTCGTCGATTTTTTTTGTGCTTGTGTTGCCGGTAACACTGATACTGTTTTGGAGAAATGCCTAGAAGCAAGAAAAACGCAAAAAGAGATTCGGCAGAGTCTGATATGTCCTCGGACAGCGTGGTTAGCATGGACGTTGGTGCTAGCTCAGTGGCTTCCATTCCGGGTCTGCTTGAACAGCACAGAGCAGCGATAGCTGCCGAGTTTAAATCAGCTTTCGCCAGTATGGACGCTAAACTGGACAGCATCCAGGCCGTGGTCTCAAGCCAGGGGAAACGTATAACCGATCTCGAGGATAATGCAGAAACTGTTTGCGGACGCCTGGAGCAACTTGAGGCTACGTGCTCCTCACTGCAGGAAGTTAATACGCTGTTGAAAGCTAAACTGTCGGATTTGGAAGGGAGGAGCAGGAGACAGAACGTTCGTATCGTGGGTTTACCAGAATCACTGGAGGGTGCGCGCCCCACTGCCTTTTTCTCTGAGCTCCTCGTTGAGGTGTTTGGTGGTCAAGTACTCCCTTCTCCCCCGGAGCTGGACAGGGCTCACCGCACTCTGGCACCCAAACCGGGCCCGCATGAGAGGCCGAGATCCGTCGTTATCCGCTTTCACCGATACCAGACTAAAGACCTGATCATGACGGAGGCACGTAAACAGGGCGAGCTGGAGTACCATGGCCACAAGCTCCGGTTCTACGAGGACTACAGCGCGGAGGTCGTGAAGCAGCGGGCTGAATACAAACGGGTCATGGCTGAGCTTTATCAGCGCGGTCTCCGCCCCTCTCTCCTCTTCCCTGCGAGGCTTCGCATTACTCTCCAGAGCGGCGAGAGAAAGTGGCTGCGGTCTGTCTCTGAAGCATCTAACTACTTATCTACACTGGGTGTGAGTCCGTAGTAAATACGATTGCCTGCTGTGAGTATACAATGTGGACAAATGCTCTTTTCATATCCCCAGCCAAACTCTCAGACTGATGGTACTATACGCAATTGTATTTTTATTTTTAATGAGTAAAGTAGCTGGGTGAACGTGACATTTTTGTTGCTTGTCATTTTGACGTATTGTCTAGCTCACTCGCTTTTTTTATTGTTTATTTTGTATCTCTATTTCAAAACGGCTAGATGAGCGTGTCTGTTCTTTATTTTTTATTTATTTTTTTGCCATTTGGACAGACTGTCTAACTCACGCCTTGTTCTTTTTTTTTGTATTTCGAATTTGTTGGTTGAGCACGGTATGCTTGTTTAGTGTGTTGTCATTTTGACAGTTTGCTAGATTGTTCATAGTGTTACTAGCAGTTATGGGGTGAATTGTACAAGACTTATGTGGGAAGCTAGCATAGGCTAGAAAGTTAAGGCTTGGAATGTTTGTTGTGAGACTAGTAAGGGTCTTTCGGGGTTTGCTGTTGAGAGCAATATATGGGGTGGGTTTTGGGTGGGATGGGGTGGTGTCAACTGGGGGTTTAGCTGATGGGTTATCACCTGCTGTGTTTTCAGTTATCTGTGTTTTCCTTTTTTTTGTGTTTTTTTTCCCTCTGTATTTTGCTACTCTTTTTGTTATCGGAGCAACTCTTTTTACTCTCACTATAACTGAGCTAGATGAAGGGCAATCTTAATTTAATTAGTTGGAATGTCAAGGGGCTTAATCACCAAGTGAAAAGGGGTAAGGTCTTAACCCACCTAAAACGGCTCAGGGCTGGAATAGTTTTCCTTCAAGAAACCCACTTACACGACTCTGACCATGGGCGACTAAGTAAATGCTGGCGTGGACAATTTTTTCATTCTAATTTCAGGGCTAAGGCCAGGGGCACAGCTATCCTTATTGATAGTAATATTCCTTTTGAGTCCTCAAACATTATATCAGACAAAAATGGACGTTTTATTATTGTTTCAGGCAAACTTCACAATAAGTCAGTCATCTTGGCCAACGTCTACGCGCCTAACGTCGATGATGTAGAATTCTTTAAGAGATTTTTTTCTCAACTCCCTGATCTCAATTCCCATTCTCTTATTCTTGGTGGGGATTTTAATTGTTATCTAGATCCAGTCTTAGATCGCTCGTCCCCCAAACCTGCCACTCTTAACAGATCTGCAGGTTATATCAAATCATTTCTTGCTGATTATAGCCTTTCTGATCCATACAGGTTTTTATACCCCACAGGAAGAGAATATTCATTCTTTTCACATGTCCACCACACTTACACCCGAATTGATTATTTTTTTGTTGATAATTCATTGATGTCAGACCTAAAGTCATGTAGTTATGAAAGTATTGTGATCTCAGATCACGCTCCTCTGCTCCTTCAACTGGCTTTCTCTGACGTTGAGTATACTAGAAGGCAGTGGAGACTGGATCCATTGTTGCTCACAGATGCGAGTTTTCTTTCACACATCTCTACACATATTAAAACTTTTTTGAGTATAAATAGAACACCAGATGTGTCTAATGCAACAATTTGGGAAGCCCTGAAAGCCTATTTGAGAGGTGAAATTATATCATTTGCAGCATACAAAAATAAGTGTACAAAACAGAAACAAACTGAAATAGCTGGTCAGATTCTGAACATAGACAGACTATATGCTACCTCACCTTCATCTGAACTTTACAAAGAACGTTTAAAACTTCAGACAGAATTCAACCTTCTTTCCTCTCGTCAGGTTGCTGACCAGTTGCTTAGGAGCAGAAGTACTTTTTACGAGCATGGTGACAAAATTGGCAAACTCCTGGCCAATCAACTGCGCGGATTTAGAGCAAAGCAACTCATCCCTGGAATACGGACAGACAGTGGGTGTACAACATCAGATCAGAAATTGATAAACGAAAAGTTCAAAACATTCTATTCAAATTTGTATAGTTCTGATTGTACAGTAGACGCAGCGGTGATGGAAACCTTTTTCAGTAACCTAAACATGCCTTCCCTTTCTCAAGACCTGAGACATAGCCTTGAGGCACCTATTACTCAGAGGGAAATTATTGCAGCAATAACATCTATGCAATCAGGCAAATCTCCTGGTCCAGACGGACCTCCATCTGACTTTTTTAAGAAATTTTCAGCCGAATTATCGCCTTTTTTATGTTCAGTATTCTCAGACTCATTTGACTCAGGTAAACTCCCGCCTTCGTTCTACCAGGCCTGTATTTCCCTGTTGTTAAAAAAGGATAAAGATCCTCTAGATTGTGCATCATACCGACCAATTTCACTATTAAATACGGATGTGAAGATACTTGCTAAAATTCTCGCCCACAGATTGGAGGATGTTCTCCCCTCTATTATATCCCCCGACCAAACTGGGTTTATAAAGGGACGCCAATCATTTTATAACATCCGCCGGCTAATGAACATTTTATATTCCCCCAGAAATATTGAATCAGAATGCCTCGCTTCTATGGATGCTGAAAAAGCATTTGATAGAGTAGAATGGAATTATTTGTTTTTCACCCTTGAGAAATTCGGTTTGGGCCCTGTTTTTACTTCTTGGGTTAAATTGTTATATGCATGCCCTTCTGCCTCAGTATTAACAAACAGCCGTTACTCAAGTAGTTTTGATCTGCATCGTGGGACCCGGCAGGGTTGTCCTTTGAGCCCACTCCTTTTTGCTATTGCAATCGAACCACTTGCGATTGCCATCAGAGGTAACAAACAGATTCAGGGGATATGGAGAGGAGGAATCGAACATAAGGTATCATTATACGCCGATGACTTACTTTTGTTTGTCGCCAAGCCAGCCACTTCTTTACCGGAGGCACTTTCTGTGTTGGAGGTCTTTAGTCAGTTTTCTGGCTATAAACTTAACTTGAGCAAGAGCGAACTCTTTCCGATTAATAAAGAAGCTCTTAAACTTGATTACACAGCTCTCCCACTCAAAGTGGTGACAGACCATCTGAGTTACCTTGGGGTATGTTTCACCAGAAATTTTAAAAACCTATTTAAATCGAACTTCCTCAAATTATTGGACCAGGCGAAGCAAATGTTATCGAAGTGGTCTCCTCTGGCTTTCTCTCTCATAGGCAGAATAAATTCAATTAAAATGACATTACTCCCAAAGTTCCTATATCTATTCCAATGTCTCCCCATCTTTCTCCCCAAATCCTTTTTTCAGGCCCTTGACTCTTTAATGATAAATTATATTTGGAATGGTAAACACCCTCGGTTAAGGAAAGCATTTCTTCAAAGACCAAAACAAACAGGCGGAATGGCCCTCCCTAATTTCCAATACTATTACTGGGCTGCTAATATCCGTTCTCTAGTGTACTGGGTGCATTTTCACCTTGACGACTCAGCCCCAGTATGGGTAACAATGGAGTCCAGCGCTGTTAGCCCATTGTCTCTATCTGCCCTCTTAAGCGCCGCACTTCCACTCTCTTCGGCTATTCCCAACAGTAACCCCGTGATTAAGCACTCCCTTCGAATCTGGACACAATTTAGGAAGAATTTTGGAATGCAGAATTTTTCACTTTTCAGCCCAATTGCAGCTAATCATTTATTTACTCCCTCGAAGGTGGATGGTGCATTCAAGATCTGGCATAAAAAAGGCTTAAAATACATCGGTGATTTATTTATTAATGGTCTATTTGCTAGTTTTTCCCAATTGACAAAACATTTTGGTATCGAAAAGACACATTTTTTCCGATTTCTGCAAATCAGGCATTATACGCAGAAGTTAATCCCCCAATTCCCTTATAAACCGCCAGCCAATCATGTTGATTTGTTTCTTTCTGTAAACCCCACATTAAAAGGCTCAATTTCTGTGTTTTTCAACCTTATTTCGAAGTTACATAGCCCCTCATTAGCAGCTATACGAACCCTGTGGGAGCAGGACCTAGGTTCTGCCTTCACAGATCACATGTGGGATTCAGTCCTGGATCGGATACACTCTACCTCCATGTGCGCCCGACATGCTCTTGTGCAATTTAAAGTAGTACATCGTATCCACATATCTAAAACCAAATTAGCTCGTATGTTCCCCGATGTAGACCCGACCTGTGATAGCTGTAAGAGCGCACCGGCATCACTCTTTCACATGTACTGGTTGTGTCCCACCTTGACTGAATTCTGGACATCAGTTTTTCAAACAATCTCTGAAGTATTGCAGCATCAAATTGAGCCGAACCCTCTCACCGCAATTTTTGGCATTGCTCCAAATCCGGGCTTGCCTAAAGGGAAGCTGAAGGTTCTGGCCTTCACCTCGCTGCTTGCTCGCAGAGCTATTTTACTCAAGTGGAAAGATCCTGCTCCTCCTTCCCACTCATACTGGATTAAGGACATTATGTCATGTATGAATTTAGAGAAGATACGTTATACGGCCCAGGGATCGGAGATTAAATTTGACAAGATTTGGCGCCCCTTTATAAATTATTTTGACAAACAAACAACAATTTTACATGAGTAGCAACCCCCTCCCCTCCTTTTTTTTTTTTTTTTTTTTTTTTTTTTTCTTTCTTCATTGATTGTTTATTTTTGTTTTTTGTAGTGTGTATTTTGTCTAGGTAATTTTCTAACATTGTGTATTGTTCTTTCTTTTTTTTTTCTTTTCTTTTATGTGCTGCAGGATTGGTTGTGGGTGGGGGTGGGATGTGGGCGGGGTGTGTTCGGGGGGGGAAAAAAGGGGAAAAAATAATTAATTATTGTATTGTATTTGCTTTGCAAATTATTTCGTTGAATAAAAAAACCTTTGAAAGATATTTACCTGCTGTCAGTAACACACAAGCTGCTACTAGCACTGCAAGAGAAACACACAGTCAGACATTTGATACAAAGATAACAGAACCTCAGAGTATAAAAACACAATAAAAGGACCATTGCCAATGAATTCTACTCGCAAATTAATCCAAAGTGCAAAGTTTGTTGTAGTATCAAAGCAGGGTCAATAAAATACGGTTAATTATAAATGTAGTTTGAAGTTTGAGAGCCATAAAACGGATACACTGAGTAGTAAACCACAGAGGTGCAAAACATTTAACTAAACTTTTTGTAGTTAAAATTATAATAATGAAATTTTAAGGTGCTTCGAGGAACTTTCAGTTTGTGTTCATTCTTGCGCCCCCTTTGGACCAAAGCAGTAGTGTTTTTACTACGCCAGCTGTAGTTCCTGGGTGAGTGTACCCATGACAAAGACATTAATGGTCTTGTTTGCTGTGACATGTTATTTATGATCATCACACCCAAAGTTGTATATTGCACCTTTAAGTACTAACAGTGCTTAACTGCTAAGGTATTAAAAGTGCTGGTGTTATTGCATCCTACTCATTCTTTCATCAAAAATCCGCTTCTAGATATTCCTAGATGTACATGAAGCTTGATGCTGTTTAGAAGTAGTTGTACTCACACAGTGTGATGCTGAGTCTGGTCGAGAGCATGGTGGTTGAAGATCTAAAGTCAAAAAGTCAAAGTCAAATTTATTTCTACTGCACATTTAGAATTCAGTAGACCAAAGTGCTGTACAAGATACAATACAAAACAACATATAAGATACATTATTTTATTTTTTATTTTTTAAACATAGGAGTGTCAAAGTCTCAACTTGTGTTAAAGGCCAATGCAAAAAAGTGAGTCTTCAGCAACGTATTAAACTGGTCAATAGACTGGGCAGTCCTTAAATGGTAAATGGACTTGACTTACGTAGCGCTTTCTAGCCTATTTTCTCAGCCCCAAAGCGCTTTATATTTCTTATCACATTCACCCATTCACACACACTTATACACCGATGGCACTATTACGGCCTCTGCACACATCCTGCGTCTACCTCTGGAGCGCGTCGCCTTACCTTACTGCTGCGTCTCTCGGACTTTTCTCGGACACACATGGAACGTCTCAGCAGCTGCTGCTGCTGCAGCGCTGCTTCTAAAAGCCCTATCTTTCTACATAGAGTTTTCATAGATAATTCCCATTAAAAATGAAGTTCTTTCGTGTAATTTATGATGCATATGATTTATACTGAGTCTAATATTGAGTCTGGACAGTAATCCGTGCGCCCCGTTGCCTTTTATTTTTTTATTTTTTTGTCACATTTTCGCTTGTTAGAAGTTTTATTTTGAAAGGGACACACCAGGAAATGGTGAAACTACAGCGAAAGTCAATATGACTCTAAGCAGAGTATTTCTCTATCAGTTAAAGCAGAGAGACCAGAGAGAGACGAGCGGCTCTCAGAAAAAAATAGGCGAGCCTCCTGAGGTAAAGGGGAGCGTCGCTGCAGACGTGCCTCCGACGTGCATCAGCAGTGCGTCTGAGGTTGGATGTGTGTCCGCTCTAGGTTGATTACACGGTCAGTGACAAAAAGTCAGACGCAGACGCGAGGTAGACGCGCAGCAGAGGTAGGATGTGTGTGGAGGCCGTTAGACTCAGGGGAAGAGACTGATGGTGTTAGGATCTGCCACACCTTATATTTATACGTTTCACAATGTCATGAAAACACTCAAAGACAAAACCTGATATTCCTATAAGTTTGATAATGTGAGAGTGTTAAAAGTGCATTGTGTAAAATGTATTGGCATTTTTCAGACAGAAAACAATATCCATAAACTAGAGAATGCATTGCAGACAGGGTCCTACCATAGAGAATGCATTGCAGACAGGGTTCTACCATAGAGAATGCATAGCAGACAGGGTCCTACCATAGAGAATGCATAGCAGACAGGGTTCTACCATAGAGAATGCATAGCAGACAGGGTTCTACCATAGAGAATGCATTGCAGACAGGGTCCTACCATAGAGAATGCATAGCAGACAGGGTCCTACCATAGAGAATGCATTGCAGATAGGTGATCCGCCTAGAAAACATCGCGTTTGGTGGACACGGCCCCTAAGGCCGTTAAGTTTGTCTGTTCATTAAAACACACTGGTACTTATTAATATAGGCTATTACTCTCCACTTCTACCAAGTCTGAAAAATGCCAAAAAAATTCTACACACTGCACCTTTAAGTTCAATAATACAATAGTTAGGGAAATGGATAAATTGTCTTAACTACCTTATATCCTTGACTCCACAGATGTCGGTTGGTGTAGTTTGAAATTCAGTTTCAGGGGCGAAGACGTCAGAATCTGCAGGAGAACTAACTTTGACAAAGAGTAACAGAGTCTTTATACCATTTCTAAAGAAAGAGGTTTGAACTGCCCAGTCCAATCATATCCCAGTATCCTCAACTTACCCCTTTTCATCACACATATGAATACCTCTAGGCCTATTTGTTGTCAATATGCCACACGTTTTTTGATTGGTAATAACAATTCTCATATCAAGTCTTATATCAAACAACAAGTGCAAAGTGCATAACATCCAGTCTACTAATTCATCATTTTTTTTATGGTAGCCTACCGGTCGTAATGCTATCAGTCATTAACATCTCAATTTACCTTGTATTATAATGTCAGCAGGTATTTGAGTGACACACTGGCCTATATTTAGTCCTTAGAGAATAAACAAACGTGTGTGTGTGTGTGTGTGTGTGTGTGTGTACATTACATGTGTGTGTTCAATTAACAATAAAGCGACTTAACTTAACTTAAACACATCAGAATTTGACACAGACAAAAGAAGAATTTTTTCAACAAAATATGAAAGTACACACACATACAGAACAGTGCAAACACATGATACATTTTTTTTAATATTTCTCGATTGCAGCTACTCCTTCTCTGACGCAAAGGAATATTGCAGTGTAAGCAGTTTCACAATAATAATAAAAGGCTAATAACAAGCTAACAGAATATCCCAATACTAAGTCTTTATTCTCAAAATTGTATTTCTATATTTATTAAGCCAAGTCACAGAAAGATAACCTTCACAAACTTCTAGAGAATCTCTCTTTCAAACACACACACACAAGCACAAGCACAACATATTTCTAATTTATTCGAATCTCAACATTTTGACTTAATTCTTGTGCGCATTGGCCTAATGAAAAATAAATAAAAACTTCCTCCTCTCATGTGACCCTTATACTCTTCAGTAGAAAACAAGCTCCGAACTCGATTGTTAAAAATTAACGGGCGAGCGGTAAAATGGTAGGACACACTTCCTTGTGGCGATTCCCAGATATATCACATTAGATTAGACTAGATTAGATTCACTTTGTTTATTATCATAACACAGTAAAATGATTACAATGCACGTGTTGGCCCAAATAGGCTGTGTAGTGTCACATTAATATTTAAACATTTAAAATAAGATCTGCTGCCACAACTGATCAGTTTAAATCCTTGTTAAAACCCACTTATTTTACTCTGCTTTTATCTCTAGTTGAGAGTGTTCTATCCCAGCAGTGTCTACTAGAACTATCTATCTATCTATCTATCTATCTATCTATCTATCTGTCTGTCTGTCTGTCTGTCTGTCTGTCTGTCTGTCTATCACAGCAGTGTCTACTAGAAGTTTTACTATTGTTTTGTGTTTAAATTTAATTTAAATTTTTGCTTTTTTGTGTCTTTATGATGTTTTTGAATGTAATGTATTTGACTTATTTTACTGTACAGCACTTTGGTCTATTTCGGCTGTTATAAATGTGCTATAGAAATAAAGTTGACTTGATTGACCTGAACAAAACAGAATGCTCTACATATCCCAACTAGTTTCGTTCATTAGTATCATTTGTATGTTATTCATTCACTATATAAATACACCAAATTAGAAATGTATCAATTTGTTGTTCCAGTTGGATATAGAAAGTATATAAAAGGTTCAGACCTCTAAGAATAGGTCAGCGGCTTGGACCGGACGTGTTAAAAATTAACGGACGTGCGGTAAATGGTTGGACGCACTTCCTTGTGGCGATTCCCAGATATCAAATAAGATTAGAATAGATTAGATTCACTTTGTTTATTATCATAACAGTAAAATAATAACAATGCACATGTCGGCCCGAATAGGCTGTGTAGTGTCACATTGATCTCAAGAGACATGAACAAAACAACATGCTCTACATATCCCAACTAGTTAAAGACCTACTTCACCAGTGGAAATATGAAGGTGTATTGAACTCTGAGATCCTATGTAGTATAAATGTACAGACATTTTAGAAATCGGTTCATCCTAGCCTGAGAAAAGGCAGACAGATTGTTTTATGGTCTCACTGTCTAAGGGCGCACTCACACAAGGCAAGTTTGCCTGTTCCGTGCTCCAGCACGATTGCCCCCCTCCCCACTCTCTCTCTTTACCATGCTTTGTCTGTGTGTAAAATTCTGATGTGTTTAAGTTAAATTAAGTAACTACTTGATTGTCAATTGAACACAAACTCGCAATGTAGGTCACACACACACACACACACACGCACGCACACACACACACACACGTTTGTTTATTCTCTGAGGACTAAATATAGGCCATGTGTGTCACTCAAATACATGCTGACATTATAATACAAGGTAAATTGAGATGTTAATGACTGATAACATTACGACCGGTAAGCTACCATAAAACAATGGTTTTAATTAGCCGCGTAGAAAGGATGCACTTTGCACTTGTTGTTTGATATAAGAATTGATATGAGAATTTGTATAACCAATCAAAAACGTGAGGCATATTGACAACAAATAGGCCTGGATAACGCACACGTGATAAAATGGGGTAATTAGAGGAAACTGGGATATGATTGGACTGTGCAGTTCAAACCTCTTTCTTTAGAAATGGTATAAAGACCCTGTTACTCTTTGTCAAAGTTAGTTCTCCTGCAGATTCCACTCCAGAGTTATTATTGCAATCAAACATCTTTCTTCTGACGTCTTCGCCTCTGAAGCTGAACTTCAAACTACACCAAGACCAACCGACATCTGTGGAATCAAGGATATTAAGGTAGTTAAGACAATTTATCCATTTCCCTAACTATTGTATTATTGAACTTAAAGGTGCAGTGTGTAGAATTTTTTTGGTATTTTTCAGACTTGGTAGAAGTGGAGAGTAATAGCCTATATTAATAAGTACCGGTGTGTTTTAATGAACAGACAAACTGAACGGCCTTAGGGGCGATGTTTTCTAGGCGGATCACCTATCTGCTATGCATTCTCTATGGTAGGACCCTGTCTGCAATGCATTCTCTATGGTAGGACCCTGTCTGCTATGCATTCTCTATGGTAGGACCCTGTCTGCAATGCATTCTCTATGGTAGGACCCTATCTGCAATGCATTCTCTAGTTTATGGATATTGTTTTCAGTCTGAAAAATGCCAATACATTTTACACAATGCACTTTTAACACTCTCACATTATCAAACTTATAGGAATATCAGGTTTTGTCTTTGAGTGTTTTCATGACATTGTGAAACGTATAAATATAAGGTGTGGCAGATCCTAACACCATCAGTGTCTTCCCCTGAGTCTAATAGTGCCATCGGTGTATAAGTGTGTGTGTGTGAATGTGATAAGAAATATAAAGCGCTTTGGGGCTGAGAAAATAGGCTAGAAAGCGCTACGTAAGTCAAGTCCATTTACCATTTAAGGACTGCCCAGTCTATTGACCAGTTTAATACGTTGCTGAAGACTCACTTTTTTGCATTGGCCTTTAACACAAGTTGAGACTTTGACACTCCTATGTTTAAAAAATTTAAATAAAATCATTTATCTTATATGTTGTTTTGTATTGTATCTTGTACAGCACTTTGGTCTACTGAATTCTAAATGTGCTGTAGAAATAAATTTGACTTTGACTTTTTGACTTTAGATCTTCAACCACAATGCTCTCGACCAGACTCACCTGCACACTGTGTGAGTACAACTACTTCTAAACAGCATCAAGCTTCATGTAGGAATATCTAGAAGGGGATTTGTAAATAAAGAATGAGTAGGATGCAATAACACCAGTTATTTTCGGACAACACAAAGTATGATGTATGAATATTTGCAAGAGAAAATTGTGTATTGTGTGGAATTGTCCGAAAGAATAATAATAAATAAAGAAAATAAAAATGTTTAATACCTTAGCACTTTATGGTGCACAATGCAACTTTGGCTGAGTCAGAGAAGTGAAACATTTTCTAAAGATATATTCTCATAACTGAATAAAAAATCTTTCCTCACAGGTAAAATGTGATCCCTGGAACACTGTTTGAAGTTAGAAAGCTTCCTGAAAAGTTACTGTTTCACTGTTGTTGTTGTTGTTTACAGCAGCAGTTTTATTTACACAAATATTCTAGTCTAACGTTTGGTTCCAGGTTACTCAAAAATAATTTAGTTTTAATTTATGACGATAGAATGATTCAATACTAAGAATTACATGAGAAAATGCGTTTGTAAACTAACTGCAGGCTCTGTGAATATATATTTAAAAAAAACAGGATCTCTGTTTTAAAGGTGCTACAAGGAACTTTTAAATATTTTCGAAACAGTCTCCTTTTTCCTCTGATGATCATAAATTACATGTAACAGCAAACGAGACAGACCATCAGTGCAAAGAATGCTATTTTTATGTAGTTTTTCTTAATGCCTTTGTCATGGGTACGCTCACCCAGTAACAACAGCTGGCGTAGTAAAAACACTACCACTTTTGTCCAAAGGGGGCGCTAGAATAAACACACATTGAAAGTTCCTCGAAGCACCTTTAAATCTTATTTTTATCATCCGAACTTCAAAAAGTTTAATTCAATGTTTGCACCTCTGTGGTTTACTTCTCAGTTTATCGGTTTTATGACTCTCACACTTCAAGGTTCATGTTTAATAAACTGTATCTTATTGACCCTGCTTTGATACAACAACAAACGTTGCACTTTGGATTATTTTATTATTACAAATTATGGGCAATGGTCCTTTTATTGTGTTTTATACTGTGAGGTTTTGTTTTCTTTGTTTTAAATGTCTGACTGTGTGTTTCTCTTGCAGTGCTTGTAGCAGCGTGTGTGGTACTGACCACAGGTAAATATCTGAGTGGGAGAGATATGATAATAATCCTAATGTATCATTTTACATTTTTACAAATGTAAATTTTACAAAAATAATAAACTTTACAATAGCCTACAATACAGTATCTCTGCTTTTTCAGGAAGGGAGTTTCATGTTGTTTAAAATACTGTGTGGGGAAAAGCAGTGATGAAAATGTTTGTTATTATTTCTCTCCAAAGCTTCTCGCAGTGTGACCTGTGAGGGGGGTGTTGCACGCCTGAACTGTGGTAAGATCACAATTACTAATATGCATTGATTGTACTGTGTATTTGTTTAATAGTACGTGAGAGCCGTGAAAGGCGCCTTTAAATCAAATGTATTATTAATAATAATAATAATAATAATAATAATAATAATATGAAAACAATTATTTTTCCAATACATTTCAACTCTAGTATCTCAAAACCTGCATTAATAGCAAACTCTCTGACTCTGTAACATATCGTTTAAGGATCACACGTTATATCAGTCTGGAGTGCAGTTTACGGCCGGAGAAACAAGAACACATGTTCTCAAGGACGTCCTTGGTGGCAGACCAATAACACCCGCTGCAATAGGAACGTGAGGGGCACCGTGGCTTCCCGGTAAAGTTCTGAGTCTTTTTTAAACACTAGAAAGACCCACATTAAATCTGTGTTGAAGCCTCACTAACATAGCTCTTTATCTACAGCTGTACCGGGAGACACAGCTGTACCATCGGAGCGAACAACGGTGTGTTTGGAGACCCCTGTCATGGAATTTACAAGTACCTGGAGGTGGTCTACGGATGCCGCCGCTGGTAGCTTCAAGGTGCGTCTAGACAAATCTGTAATTTACTGTAACGGTGACATGTCAATTGAGATCGATTCTGGTTTCCGAAAGTATCAAAATGATTACTTTTAAAGGAATACTTCACCCATACGGAACCGGCGTTCTATAATTATAAAATCGCTATTATAATATAATGAATGAGGTTTGTCTTCCCTCAGTCTTCCCTTGGACCAGCTGTCCTGTTAATCCTAACCCTACATTTTACCATTTGTGATGTCACCCTTCGGAGCCTCTGTAATTCAAATCAAATCAAACTTTATTTATATAGCACTTTTCATATACAGTTAAGATAACACAAAGTGATTTACAAGTTGGCCTATATAAAAATAAAATAAGATAAGAAAACAGAACAATACCACCCCCTCCCCCCCTTCCCTCCCCACAAATCACAGACAGAGAAACATATTACATTCAGAAATTAAAAAGGAATTATACAAAATCACTCGATAAAAAACAAGTAAAAGACTTTGATCACTATAAACATTTAAACAGGAAATAAAATAAAACAGGATGTGGGGTCATCCCTTTGTTCCCACAGCCCTATGATCCTGAAAATGGAAATGAAAGGTTCATGCATCACAGTTGGGTGGTTAGGGTTAGGTTAAAGGGGACAGGGAGAGGTTAGAATAGGAGTGAGACCAACACAAACAGACATACTTTTAAAGTTTGAGTTCAAATGACATTAGAACAAAAGGCTGTGTGCTTTTGGCCCTCTGTATGGCTGGTTTGGCTATGTCGTCCTTAAACTGCATAGGAATATGTCACACACAGTATACAGTAAAAAAAGCAGTAATACAGATATACAGTAGTAGTTTCACATAATGTTGCTCAACACAAAAATCACTCACTTTTATGTTCAGATAATGAGACCACATTTCTGTTGTTATAATGATTAACAAATTAATGTGCATTTGATCACGTGTGAATCCTGAATAACTTTTTGTGCCATAAGTTCCTTGAATTATTTGTCTAACATTAATGTTTTTACCTTTCCCATTGCAGGTCCACTTGCAGACTGAAATCACAACATTACTGCAATATGCATATATCAACTATAGTTTTTTTTTAAAACTTTTTTAACTTTGTTTTAATGTATTTCTTGTTGTTTTACTTAATTTTATGTTTACATTTCTCATTTGGTCTGTAAAGCAATTTGTGCAAAAGTGCGATATGGATAAAGGTTATAACTTGTATGATTAATCTAGTAAGGTGCAATGACAGTACAATTGTGGGCTTAATTACCAATCAAAAAATGTTTAATGACAAAGCTATGCTGTATATTCAAGACATGTACAGGTTGTCTGCATGTTTTTATTTTCCATTAATGTGTTCCTTTTTATCTTTTGAGTTTTAATTTCCCGTTTTAACTCTGGGTCTGTTAAAATTCTTTACCAATAAAATGTTGTGTTTATTGCATTCTTACTCATAATGTAAAAAGTACTTT
Organism: Hyperoplus immaculatus; assembly: GCA_949357725.1. Classification (NCBI taxonomy): domain Eukaryota; kingdom Metazoa; phylum Chordata; class Actinopteri; order Uranoscopiformes; family Ammodytidae; genus Hyperoplus; species Hyperoplus immaculatus. The sequence goes on from CASHTC010000424.1 coordinate 281,728, forward strand.
GAATTGTATCTGTATCTGAAAGGAAAAATAAACTTATACCTTACACTTTATATCCTTGCTGCAAACCTCTTATATGAATCTCACCATTTATGAAATTTGTATTTTTTGAGTCAATAAATACCAAGTAAATACATCAGGACAGCTATTATTTGGTTCAATTTGAACAGGTGCAAATCAAATATGAATAGGGTTGAAGCATTAGCATACATGTTGGCATGTCAATCAAATGGCTGAAGATAAACAACCCATTTAGTATTAGCCTACTGCAACAACAAATTGATATGTTTCAAATTTGGTGTATTTATAAAAAGTGAATGGCTTGACTTGTTACTGTATTATGACAGTGTTGTTTTACTACTTTTACACAAGTAAGAGCCCTAAATTATTATTATTGTTATTGTGTCTGTTAGGAAAATCTGTAGAAATGTGTCAAAAAAAACACAAAAACAAGTTCATGTTTGTTGTGTTTTCATCATGTGGAAATATTAAAGGAATAGGGGAGACCGGGGATAGTAGGCACACGTTTTATTCTAGTAAGAATTATTGCTCATCACCTAAACATCTTTCAATAGTCATTCCTACATTAAATTGATGCTTTAAGGTGTTGGCTTGAAATGTGTACCCCTCACTTTTCTAACTTATTGTAGTAAAGAAGAAATTAATCATCAAAGACACCCTTACACATTGTGACAACCAACCCCATCAAGGGGTCGGTTGTCACACACTGTGGGGTTGTTTGTCACAATGTTATCTTAATGGGAATAATCTTAAAAAGAAGGCAAGAAAGCAGAACAAAATGTGAATGTTTAATTGCATTGTCAAGTTGACAAATAGGCCTACACAACTTACTGTAGCCTTGGCAGTTGGTCTAGTTTGGGATGCACTGGGTTGTTTTGATTTTGTTGCCCTTTTTTCTTTTGCATGCTAGCTGCCTTTTCCTGCTCTATTCTTTCCTTCTCTGGGGTGTCAGTGAGGATACAGCTTGACAATTCATTTCGTTATTAGGTTCCTTTTCTGGCTGCAGCCTTTGGATAACATGTGACAACCAACCCCCCCAAAAATGTGACGACCAACCCCAACTTGAATTTCTTGCTAGCATCAAGGCCAACAACCATCTGACAACTAATTAGCTTGCTAACCACAATCTAAACGATAGTTTACCCTTCACACTTTGTATGGGTAACAAGTGTTTTGTTATAAACCCATTGTGTAAAAGCCTAGAAGAAAAATACTGAGGAGCTAAATATTTTCAATTTGACATGAAAAACACAAACAGTCCTCTCACCTCAAATTCAGCAGTCTAACTCCAAGGAAGACTATGTCCCAATTCTGGATATTTCCATACCAAAATTTCACAGAAAGCCCCCTCTGGTTCCGAGATATAACGATTGTGACTACCAACCCGTGTGACATATAACCCCGTTCTCCCCTAATTTACCCGTACAGAACCGGCGTTCAATCATTACAAAATCACTATTATAATATGATGAATTAAGTTTTTCTTCCCTCACTCTTCCCTTGGCCCAGCTGTCCTGTTAATCCTAACCCTACATTTTACCATGTGTGATGTCACATATGGGAAAAAATGTAGGGTTAGACAGTGAGACCATAACACACTCTTTCTGCCTTTTCTCAGGCCAGGATGAACCGATTTCTATAATGTTTGCACATTTATACTACATAGGATCTCAGAGTACAATACACCTTCATATTTCCACCGGTGAAGTAGGCCTTTAACTTAGCTCAGACGGAAACATGGCGTCCAGTCTGTTTATGTAGCCAGATCCCCACAAGCTCAGCCAAAACATTTGATGACCTCACTTCTCAAAAGAAACAACAATGTTAATTTTCAAGCGATTATTCACTATTCAAAACATACTTATGGATAATACTTTCTCTCTGTAACATGCCAATACATTTTACACATTGCACCTTTAACTCTCTGTGTGTGTGTGTGTGTGTGTGTGTGTGTGTGTGTGTGTGTGTGTGTGTGTGTGTGTGTGTGTGTGTGTGAGAGAGAGAGAGAGAGAGAGAGAGAGAGAGAGATAGACTACAAGGAAGAACAAGGCAGTAATGAAATCATAAAAGTGAAATGAGGCCTCACACAGGACTAGACTAAATAATATCAGAGATCATAGTTTCATTACAAATAATGATTTGCATGCCAAACATATGGTCAAGAGATGTTTTAAGAATGGTTAGGTCTATTCAATTCCCAGAATGTAACTCTCAAATAGCTGCATCATGACCAGCTGTGATATTAAAATGTTCTCATATTTCTTATGGGGAAGTGCGCCCTACCATTTACCGTTCTTCCATACATTTTTAACACATGGACTTATTATTAGAGGTCTGAACTCGTAGCTTGTTTATCCACAGAAGAGTATAGGCTAAGGGCCAAGGGGGATAAGGACTTGGATAGACAGGATATTATGCACTTTGCACTTGTTGTTTGATGAGAATTTTGCCAATCCAAACATTGGCACATTGACAACAAATAGGCCTAGATAACTGTATTTGGATGAAAAGGGGTAAGTAGAGGGAACTGGGATATGATTGGACTGTGCAGTTCAAACCTCTTTCTTTAGAAATGGTATGAAGACTTCGTTACTCTTTGTAAAAGTTAGTTCTCCTGCAGTTACATTTTCTGACGTCTTCACCTCTGAAGCTGAATTTCAACACCAAGACCAACCGACATCTGTGGAATCAAGGATATTAAGGTAGCAATTTAATTTGATTTATTTTTATTTAAAAAGAGAAAATCGGCTAAAAAGCGCTATAGTCAAGTCTATTTACCATTTAAGGACTGCCCAGTCTATTGACCAGTTTAATACGTTGCTGAAGACTCACTTTTTTGCATTGGCCTTGTTGGCACAAGTTGAGACTTTGACACTCCTATGCTTATTTTTATTTTCATGTATCTTATCTTATATCTTATGTTGTTTTGTATTGTATCTTGTAACAGCACTTTGGTTCAACTGATGCTGTTTTCAAATGTGCTCTAGAAATACATTTGACTTTGACTTTTTGACTTTAGATCTTCAACCACCATGCTCTCGACCAGACTCAGCATCACACTGTGTGAGTGTAAACTACTTCTAAACACAACTACTTGTTACTGTGTGTGTGTGTGTGTGTGTGTGTGTGTGTGTGTGTGTGTGTGTGTGTGTGTGTGTGTGTGTGTGTGTGCGTGCGTGCGTGTGTGCGTGTGTGTGTGTGTGCGCGTGTGTGTGTGTGTATATGCATGTGCGGGTAAATGTTCACAGGGTCTATTCATTTTAAACCATTGTTTTACTTGTGTGTTAAAAACCTTGAGCTCTGTTAATGTTTTAATGTCTAATGGTAATCTATTCCACAGTTTGGTATGAAAACTACCTTTGAAAATGAAAAGTTTACAAAAGCATTAAATAACATCAAGCTTCATACACATACTCAAGGAATCTGTAGTAGTGGATTTTTGATGAAAGAATGAGTAGGACGCAATAACACCAGCACTTTAAATACCTTAGCACTTAAGCGCTGTTAGAACTTAAAGGTGCACAATGCAACTTTGGCTGAATCAGAGAAGTGAACATTTTCTAAGGTACATTCTAACAACTGAATAAAAAAACACTTTCCTCACAGGAAAATGTGATCCCTGGAACACTGAAGTTAGAAAGCTTCCTGAAAAGTTACTGTTTCACTGTATTACTCAGTTTATCAGTTTTATGACTCTCATACTTCAAGGTTAATTTTTAATAAACTGTATTTTATTGACCCTGCTTTGATACAACAAACGTTGCACTTTGGATTAATTTACAATTACAATTAATTGGCAATGGTCCTTTTATTGTGCTTTTATACTCTGAGTTTGTTTTGTTTGTTTTAAATGTCTGACTGTGTGTTTCTCTTGCAGTGCTTGCAGCAGCGTGTGTGTTCTTGACAGCAGGTAAATATCTGAGTGAGAGAGATATTGATAATAATTCTAATGCATCATTTGAAATTTTTACAAATTATGTATTAAAAAAACTATACAATAGGCCTACTATATACAGTAACTCTGATGCATTTAGATCGAGAATGCTTGTGTTACGGCTGAGCAGGGAGGACACAGGCGCGGAGACCGTACCAGTTTACGAAGGTTTATTTAGAAGGAATCAGCTGGGGGTTAGGGCCGAGATGCGGTGAGAATCCTACTGTTGTGGGTCTCCAGGGGGGGAGAGCAACGGGGATTGTCCAGGGGGCTGAGCGAGAGCAGGCCAGAGCAGGCAGGCAGAGGGGTCCAGGAGGGAGTGCTGGCTGGTGAGGGCTGGAGCCGGTGGGGGAGTCAGGCCGGGAGAGCTGTGGCAGAGAGAACAGGAACGAGGCAAAATGCAAACGGAGCTGCTAACAGGTAGGTAAACTAGAGAGCGCGACTGACTGTGAGAAACTGAGTCTACAATCTGGCAGTGTCTGGAAGGTCGGGCCGGGTATATGAAGAGCGGTTGATTAGTGATTGATGGCAGCTGTGAATGTTGGTACCTGACTCCAACACACCTGACTCCAACCCTGCAATTACACCAGTCAAGGACACGGGCAAAGGGCAAAAACAACACAGAGGCAAAGAGGCCCAGGCAGGATCATGACAGCTTGTCCCCGTTTGCATTTACAAGAACAGAGCATTGATGTTGTGTGTTTGTTTTGTTCCCTAATGCACTGATTGGTATTTGAAATTATAACAACATTTTGCATAGCTAGAGATGAAAATGTTCTTATTATTTCTCTCCATAGCTGATCACAGTGTGACCTGTGAGGGGAATGTTGCACACCTCAACTGTGGTAAGATCACCATTTCTTTATATATAATTATACAGTATGTTTGGGGCATTACATTACATAATTACATTCTATGTTTGTGACATATCAACACATTAAAATATATCATATTATATATATTAACAAACATTTATCTCTTCTCTGCCTCCAACTTTTTTTTTTTTTTTTTCTTAAAGGCCTACTTCACCGGTTTGAATATGAAGGTGTATTGAATTTTGAGATCCTATGTAGTATAAATATGCAAAAAAAATTGAAATCGGTTCATCCTAGCCTGAGAAAAGGCAGAAAGAGTGTTTTTTTTAACCCTATATTTCTCTTTCTCGTGACATCACAGAAAGAGAAATATAGGGTTAAAAAAAAACGTACTTTGTAAATATTACTGTGATGTCACAGTAAAAGACATCACAGTAATATTTACAAAGTACGTTTTTTTTAACCCTATATTTCTCTTTCTGTGATGTCACGAGAAAGAGAAATATAGGGTTAAAAAAACACTCTTTCTGCCTTTTCTCAGGCTAGGATCAACCGATTTTAATTTTTTTTGCACATTTATACTACATAGGATCTCAGAATTCAATACACCTTCATATTCAAACCGGTGAAGTAGGCCTTTAAATACTAGGTTTCTAAGACATTGTTTAAATGAAGGTAAATGTAAATGTTAAAGGCGCAGTGTGTAATATTACATCATCAAGAATGTTCTACAAAGTTCTAGAATGCAACACTCCCTGGGTAACCCCAACCCTTTAGAATAATAACAGAAGCTACAGTGGCCTTCAAGGACAAGAACAATTCTAAATTTTAAACAATGCACCTGATGACATTCCAACTATGACACTTTCAAGATGGCGGCACTAGGCCTTGGTCCAAAATATGCAGAAATATGGACATATATGAGACCCTCTCTAAGGGAAAAAAATAATTAAAAACTTTTTTTTCAGCTATTATGCACTAAATTAAACGTACTTATGGATATTATAATTTTTTTCTACAAAATCTGCTGGGAAATATAACCCAATATTCTACACACTGCAGGTTTAAGCACCCAAATGTATTGTTTCAGGTGACTCGAGGGTTATGTCCGTCCAGAGTGCACTTTACGGCCGCAGAGACGGGCACACATGTACTCATGGACAACCTTTTTGGTTGTTCATGAACCACAATTGTGCAAGGACTGCTGGCAAAGTGTTTAACATGTAAGGTTCCCCAGTCTTTTTTAAATACTAAAAACACCCAGATTTAACATGCAATCAAGCCTCAGTAACATCACTCTTTATCCACAGCTGTAACAGGCAACACAGCTGTACCATCGGCGCGACCAACTCAGACCACGGGGACCCCTGTTGGGGAACATCAAAGTACCTGGAGGTGGTTTACACATGCGTCAGCTATCTTCAAGGTGTCTGAGATGTTTAATTAGACAAATCTGTAATGAACTGTAACGGTGACAGTTAATTAAGATCGATTCTGGTTTCAGAAAGTATCGAAATTAGTAATTACTTTAAAGCAGACCTATGATACTTTTTGACTTTTATGACCTACAAACGTTGTTATGATGATTTATAGTCATGTTTAACCATACTAGATTATCAAATAATGACTTACATGCATTTCGACGTATTCCCTGCTGACCGTCTGGGCTGGCTGTGCAGAGCACTAGACACTATTCTAGCCAGTCGAGAAGTCACGTGTTCAAAGCGGTTTGAGGCTTTGTAACTTCGTGACGTCGCATGTAACTTGGTGTCGTCACCACGCGGATGTTTCCATGTATAGCAATGCTGTCACTTCCCTGTTCGCGTCTGCCTCGCGCCCTTATAGGTCCATGCTCGCACCTCCCGCCACTGAAAGTGTTCCGGAAGGAAGGTAACCAATCACAACGAAGTTGGGTTTTCAGGAAGGGAGGGGAGGGGGCGGAAATGTCAAAAACAAAGTGTTTACAGGGCATGCTGGATCGCCAAAATAAGAGAAAGAGCTTCCCGAAAATCTACATAGTTTTTTGTGATGTGATTCGTGTCAGGTTGCTCTATAGCAGTTTTTAACAAGAAATTAAGACCAGAAAAGTAGTATAATATGTCCTCTTTAATAAATATGAAAGTACCTCAGGGCACCACCCCTTTTCTAGAAATGTTCTCAATGTTGGGGTGTCTTGCACAATCTTAGAACAAGGTTGTACAGTCCATGTATGGACACTGAAAATTGTTGGGACACAGTTTGATTTGGGATTTTTGGGATAATGAGACCACATTTTCTGTTATTAACAAATGACTGGGCATTTAGAAAAAATACATTAAAAATAACTAGAAAATCCCGCGGAGATTTTGAAAGTACGGGCCGCCCTGCGCAGGCCGCCAATCAAAATCTGCTAGGAAATAAAACCCAACATTCTACACACTGCAGGTTTAACTCTGGGTCTGTTAAAATTGTATTCCAATAAAATGTGTTTATTGTATTCTTACTCATAATGTAAAAAGCACTTTGAATTGTATCTGTATCTGAAAGGAAAAATAAACTTATCTTAAATCCTTGCTGAACAACTGTTTTTTGAATCTCACACCGTATATAACATTTGTGTTTTTTCCTGAGTCAATAAATACCAACTGAATACATCAGGATAATTATTATTTGGTTCAATTTGAACAGGTGAAAATCTAATATGAATATGCAGCTCTGGAAAAAATGAAGAGACTAGTCTGAATTTTTCTTAAATCTCCATCTCTACATTACTTATTGAAAATGCTCTTAATGTCAAAAACAATATTGGAATTTGGTAGAAATGTTGTCAGTAATGTACATTACATAACCAAAATGTTCATTTGACTCAAACATATGCCTATCAGTGATTCTAGAGAACCGGAAAAGTGTATTTGGGCTACATTAGCCAACAGATTTTTGAACGGCAGCATAGACTTATGAAAACAAACTACGGTAATATCAACAAATTCTACGCACTGCACCTTTAAATCGGTGTATAAGACATTTGAAATGAAACGTACGGCATATTAACGCACACACACACACACAGTGTTAGATGTTGGCGCAATTGATGCTGATTAAAAGAAAAGTGTAAAACCACTTTCTGTCAACATCCATAAAAATTCATATATTAATCATGCATTGTTTTTCCTTGTAGTCTCTCTCTCTCTCACACACACACACACACACACACACACACACACACACACACAAATAATACTAAAAGAGAAAATTCAAAACAGTATGTAGGCCACATACAATATAACATTACATATAGACGTCAACAATAATAAATCTCTCACACACACACCGAGTGACTTGATGTATCTTTTCTTTTAGGATGATACTGCGCTCAGGCGTAAGTTTCCCTGGTGGTCTAGTGGTTAGGATTCGGCGCTCTCACCGCCGCGGCCCGGGTTCGATTCCCGGTCAGGGAACTACCGTTTTCCTCTTGCTAACTTCACCAGTACTTCTAGCCAACTCTCAAACTAGATACAAATAAATATAAGTCCTCTGTCCAAACAATTTAAACATAGGCCTACTATCTTAAAACTGCCAAACTCTACCTTTAACTGTTGTAATAAGGCTAATGTTGTACTTTTACCAATTTAATTTTAAAGGTACAGTGTGAAATATGACATCATCAAGAAAGTTCTACAAAGTTCTAGAATGCAACGCTCCCTGGGTAACCCCACCCCTTTCGAATAATAACAGAAGCTACAGTGGCCTTCAAGGACAAGAACAATTTTAAATGTTAAACTATGCACATGATGACATTCCAACTATGACACTTTCAAGATGGCGGCACTAGGACTTGGTCCAAAATATGCAGAAATATGGACATATATGAGACCCTTTCTAAGGGAAAAAAAAATTATTCAAAACATTTTTTTCAGCTATTATGCACTAAATTAAATGTACTTATGGATATTATAATTACTTTCTACAAAATCTGCTAGGAAATAAAACCCAAAATTCTACACACTGCACATTTAAATCCAGACATTCTACATATCTGTCTAAACTGTTTTTTTTCTTCTCTTGACCAGTTGTTTTGTATTTGATGTATTTTCATTGTATATTGTGTATGTGTTGTTGTAAATGAGGGTCACCCCCTCAGTTGATCTCTACAGTATAAATAAATTGTCACCAGAGGAAAAATTAGACTGTTTCAGAAATATTTAAAAGTTCCTCGTAGCACCTTTAAACCTGCAGAGTGTAGAATTTTGGGTTTTATTTCCTAGCAGATTTTGTAGAAAGTAATTATAATATCCATAAGTACATTTAATTTAGTGCATAATAGCTGAAAAAAATGTTTTGAATTATTTTTTTCCCCTTAGAAAGGGTCTCATATATGTCCATATTCTGCATATCTTGGACCAAGGCCTAGTGTCGCCATCTTGAAAGTGTCATTGTTGGAATGTCATCAGGTGCATTGTTTAACATTTAGAATTGTTCTTGTCCTTGAAGGCCACTGTAGCTTCTGTTATTATTCAAAAGGGTTGGGGTTACCCAGGGAGCGTTGCATTCTAGAACTTTGTAGAACTTTCTTGATGATGTCATATTACACACTGCACCTTTAAGGAGTTAAAAAAAACACACAAATTCAAAACACCACTCACTCATTTTAAAGGAATGCTTTATTGATATCCAAACATATACAACAAAACCCAAAAGTGTTTTTATGAAATTAATTCCCCATAATGTTCCAGATGGGATCCCTTCATATATTCTACATCAGCTAAAGACCCGGGACCTCAAATAAAGCTATAAAGTATCTAACGGTCCATTCGTTGGCACCCAAAAAACAAAATTACATTATTTATTTTCTATTCGCAATCATCCCCAAAAATAAACTGACTGCAGCTTCAAAACAGGCGACTGCTACACTACACTGCAAAGAATACGCTGTTCATTTCAGTTATACTTTCCTTGTACACAGTGAGAAAATTGACAGAATTAAATCATTTTGTAAGAAAACAATTTTTTTTGACATTCTAAAGCAAATTATGTTGAGATTAATATTTTTTTTTTATAGAGTGAGCATCTGTGTATTTTCTCTCATATTGGCAAAGCAGAAAGTAAATTGATTCCATGAGATTTAGACAGGCAGGAAGAAGGATTTTTTTTGTAACAGATGTTTTAAATATTTTAAATATTGGCAACTTGCTTTGTGTGCTAAAGTGATGGCAAAAATTATTCTGTACAAAATTAAGGAAATCATAAAAGCAAAATCTACTTCTCCTAACAGACAGAAAAGCCAAAGAAAAAAATTAACAAATTCACCTAACAGGAATATATACATGTAAAAAGGTGTACGAGGAACTTTTAGGGTGAGCGTATCCCCATGACAAAGGCATTAAGAAAAACTATATAAAAAATAGCATTCTTTGCACTGATGGTCTCGTTTGCTGTTACATGTAATTTATGACCATCAGTGGGAAAATTAGACAGTTTCAGAAATATTTAAAAGTTCCTCGTAGCACCTTTAACTACCAAAACACAAACAGAATACACTTAAAGTTATGGTACACTGGCAGCAGCTTGATGGGAAGTGTTTGTTTATTAATGGTGAATTTTAATTTCGACACTATCACAGTTTTTTAAAATTTGTTGCTCAAGTTGTTGGTTCACAAACTAGTTTTAAACCTTTGGGACGTTTTGGCTTCATTCAAATATTGTTTAAAAATATTGTAAATGTTAATAACAACGCATATTTCTATTTACTGCCTGAATTCAACACCAAAGCTGAGCTGGTATACGCGAGCAACATGGGTTAAGAAGATTTTTGGCAACTTTTCAACAAAAAATGCCCAACAACTTAAATACTTGGAGACAATTTCTGATTTTTTTTTCTTCCAAGAGTGGCCCTGTATGTGTATTTTTTGTGTGTGGCAATATTGCCCTTGTAGAAGCAACTTAAAAATGTACTTTTTAAAGGAGAAAAGTGACACACAAGTCACCGTTTCAGAGGCTGTTTAGTTTAGTTTGTGAGAGCTTCTGTTTAATCGCTGAAGGTGCAAGATGGTAAGAGCAACAGTGAAACGTGTACATAACGTTTGTGTTAGTTTGGCCTATAGCAGTGTGTATGTGTGTGTGTGTGTGTGTGTGCGCATTTAGTAGCAACGAGTGTGTTTAACTGGAGTGCATTTGTGAACATAAAGGGGTTGTTGGCGAAGTAGTTGCTATGGCAGCGAGATATTTTTTTCAATGACATTTTGTTTTGGACTAACTCCCCTTCCTTCAGTAGAACCAGTACATACAACTTAAAAAAAAAAAAAATTAATTTCTACCAACTAAATCATAACAGGTGAACTATTTAAAGTGAATAAGGCCGATAAAGAAGCACTGACATTCACCAGGTAGTGTTTACAGAGCAAAGCATTGACACACATTGACTCTCTGTGTGTTTAAAGGTGCAGTCAGTGATTCTGGAGAACACTTGTTGTCAAAATCACTTTTTTGCCAAAATCAGTGAATATCTCCTCATGATCTGTACTGTGTGTGCTGAAAAAAAATAAAATCCAGTGTTAATAATACACATCCTAGGCTCTGTAAATGGGCACGTTGCTAGCTACGGTTGGTCTCTTTTGTTGACATACCCTTTGATTTTGACAACAAGCGTTCCCCAGAATCACTGACTCCATCTTTAAAATGAAACCAGTTTGATAATGTTCCTTCTTCATCTCCTGCCTCCATCTTGCTTTTTTTTTTTAAACCTCAACCTCCCAACCTGAAAACCACCGTCCGGCAGCCTCAGTGACTTAATAGACTTAATTAATAATATATATTTATTACATATTGATAAAAGTTATGTAAAAACATTATGCAAAGCAGTGTAAAATAGTTTTAATACAAAATGGTTTAAGGTTTTTTTTTTTTTTTTTTTTTTTTTTTTTTTTTTAAATTGTACATCCTAGGGTGCTTTTTTTTAATAGTTTTTTTTTTAAACACAAGACTTGGTTGGTCTTTGCGTTGTTGGTGAGATGAACTATGCACATGCATGTAGCAGTAAAAGGGATAAGAAGGGTTGAGATGTTCTGGCTGCTGCCTTGTTACAATGTATTATGTGATAAAAGGTCAAAATTCAATAGGTTTTCACTTCATTTTGTAACAAACAGCCTGAATGTAATATGTGAGAAATGTCTCCGCACTTCGTAGTAAATTATTACACAACGCGTCCTTTTCTAAACTAATATTTTGAAACCCTGTTAGCTTGAAGGTAGGTGTGTGTGTGTGTGTGTGTGTGTGTGTGTGTGTGTGTGTGTGTGTGTGTGTGTGTGTGTGTGTGTGTGTGTGTGTGTGTGTGTGTGTGTGTGTGTGTGTGTGTGTGTGTGTGTGTGTGTGTGTGTGTGTGTGTGTGTGTGTGTTCAAATCTTGGCTGGTTATAACAAAATGCGTCATGCTATATGTTAGTAAAAAAAAAAAAAAAAAAAAAAAAAAGAGCTACCACATGATTTAATAATTTATTACAAATGGCAGAGTATATATAAAGCAGATGTTACTACATAAAGAAGTGAAAATGTTTTCGAATTGTGACATTTAAATTCACAATACATTGTTCCATAAAGCATTTTTTAAATACCTCCCTCCTCCCCATTCAAAGTACTGAGCTTTAAACCAGTGAGTGAAGGCCCCTAGTAACCAAACCAGCCCTGCGTTCCAGTCCCCATACTTCCCTACTATTTAGTATGCCAGAAAAAGATTTAGGATGTCCCAATACGTCAATTGCAGTATGCTGAAAATACATGAATGCCCCACTAACTCCAATAGCATTTTGGAGTATTCGTCTTTATTCTGGACATTTCTTGACATAATGAAAAAAAAAAAACTTCCTTATCTGATTTTTTTCTCTCTCTCCTGTCTGTGGCCCTAAAACTCTTCTGTACTTTAGTATGTAGTGTAGTAAAAAGAAAAAGTATGTGATTTGGAACGCAGGGCTGGTTCAGTCCCCTAGCAACCAAACCTGGTTTAGCCCGCGACACTAGTGTAGACAGTAGCAGCGGCTCACAGTGTAAATGCATTTAGATTGAGATACATGATAAGCAAGACCATTCAGTTTTTAGGTTAACGTAGCGCATAATCAACCACTGAAATGAACCCTCCACCTTTTAAGCCTGGGTCCTAAACTCTTGTTTAAGGGCCCAAAAATGCAACATTACGAAAAAACACAATCGCAGTGTTTAATGTGAGATTTCGCATTTTGTTTAAGAAGCTTTTCAGCATTTGTCTTCAGCCAGTTGATCTACTGAAACAGTCACAACTTCGCAGCGGCCAGAAAATGTACACATTTTTCAGTTTTTAATGTGATAAAAAGACAATAATGTAGTTGCCTATATCACTTTATTTAAGTTGTATTTATTGGTTATAAAGTTCATCGTACTTTAATGACACTTAGCCTTACCGTTACTGCCAGTAGTGTAATAACTTGTTAAGATTACGGGCAAAAAGCTATTTGTTCAGAAATGTTACTTGACGTTTTTTGGCAAATTACTAGATTATCAGATTTTATTACGTTAAAAACTGAAAAATATCTCGTTATTGGCTGCTTGAAACCTGTTTAAAGTGTGTGCTTTGTCTGTATTCTGACTTGACAAAATGGCGGGATCCTAACATGGCAGGACGAGGAGAAGGCATGGCGTTAAAAGTGATGTAACGAAAGCAAGACCTGTAAATGACTGAGTTTAGAACATCAACAAAACATTTCCATTTCCAGAATTCCGTTTGCCGCAGTAACCAGCAACAACCAATGAAACGCAAGGGTTTTGTTGCGTTGGTGAGGTGTGTGTGTGTGTGTGTGTGTGTCTGTAAGTGTGTGAGTGTGTGTGTGTGTGTGTGAAGGGGTTAACTGTGCGATGACGTCATGGTGGTAACAGTTACAGTCTCGGGTTGTGAGGAGAGTGGCAGCGAAGAGGAGAGAGAGAAGGAGGAGTGAAGGAGGAAGAAGATGATGATTTTTTCAAAATGGCGGATTCTCCTGAGTCGGGGTGGTTTCGGTCGAGGAGCTGACGGCTTCTCCGTTCCCTTTGGGGCCCGCAACCTTATACTGGACAGAGAGAGAGAGACAGACAGACAGACAGACAGGCAGGCAGACAGACAGGCAGGCAGAGAGAGAGACAGACAGACAGAGACAGACAGGATTATTATTATTCAGATAAAATGTAGCTATAACTTTTTAGATTAATTGAAACATCTCTATTGGACTATTATTTCTTAATTTCTGTTATTTTCTAAACATTACCATTATTGCATTTTTAACATTCTATTTTTGTATAACTTATGTACAAGTGAGAGAAAGAGAGAGAGAGAAAGAGCGAGAGGGAGAGAGAGAAAGAGAGAGAGCGAGAGCGAGAGGGAGAGAGAGAGAGAAAGAGCGAGGGAGAAAGAGCGAGGGAGAAAGAGAGCGAGAGAGCGAGAGAGAGAAAAAGACAGCGAAAGAGAGAGAGAGCAGAGTGTTATTGATCGGTCAGTGTTAATGTACGTTTATGACTCATCGCGGTTTCCGTTTCCCGAAGCTGTTAACAGTCGGGTAGAGCCCATTAAAAATCCATCATCGTGTCCCAAATGTATAAGCAGATTTTAGTCTATGTCAACGCTCCCTTGCTAACCCCTCACTTTGGGGAGAATTCACAGAAGCTACGGTGGCCTTCAAGGACAAGAAGCTATAGTTACTCAAGATGGCATCATCCACCACTGCCTCAAGTCATTCCACAATATCAAGTGATGAGGTGAAGATGTATTTAGTTATTTATTCTATAGTACTTCTTCTTGGTCTTCCAACAGGTGCATTTCCCCAGGACGCCCACTATACTATATATAAAAACGTGTAAGGCCGTTAAAATGGTCTTGCCTTGTTTTTTTCTTTATATGAAATTCACACATCTTCACACATTTCAACACAATTAGTAGTTAGTAAATAATCTGAAGTGTCACACAGCTTGTTTTGTTTTGATTTTGTTGTCATAGTTACATTAGAGCTGTTGAGGTTGATTCACCTTCAGGTTTCCCATTTTATCCTCAAAGGACTTGAAGGTCGCCGAGTTCCTGCAACACGGAAAACACACAATGTTACATTCACAAACACACACTTATGTTAACGTTATATACACAACAATACCATGGCTATTAAAACAGGCAAGTTTAACTGTTTACTCCAGATGATGGAAGCAAAACATTGAACCTTATATTTTAAATGAAATAAATATAATTTGCATTTTTGAGTTAATTTCTTGGTGAGGGTATTTTTTGCTTAATTTGCAATGAAACGTATCTGCCATATAAACTGCTACAAAGCATAAACTAAACTAACATGGACACATAATTTTGCTCAGAGTGCACAAAAAATGGTAAAATATGATTTCAGCAAACATTATAAAAATGTCCAGTTGAAAACAGGAAAACACATCGGAAAAGAACCTTTTAAGTTATAAATTGACTCCAAAAAATAACGTAAGTTAATTCTGCATTTCATATTTGAACACCACAGGTTACATCACATTGAAAAACTTCACAAGCAAAAACATGAGTTAAAAATAAACAACAATAAACGTTCATGCTGGTCGACATTCACCGTATTTTCCGCACTATAAGCCGCACTGGACTATAAGCCGCAGGTGTTATAATGTTTAATTACCATATGTAAGAGTTGGTGCACAGAGGGGATTGTCGGGAAAGAGATGGCTGCTTGAGGAAGCTCCCATTTATTAACATTTTAACAAACGAGTTGCATATTTGCATAACGTATTCAAGTGTTACCATTTAGTGCAATAGTAGACTAGCTACAGAACATATACTGTGCCGTGTAATAACAGGGTCGAAAAATGGGGAAAAAGTTGCGGCTTATAGTCCGAAAAGTACGGTACTCAATTTGTGTATTTCAATAGCTGCAAATGAAAAAAGAAAATTGTAAACTTGACAAGCTAAAAATTCAGATTTAAAAATAAATTTAAAATGATAATAACATGAAGCAAGAGCAACCTTGGCTAAACTTAATATGCAGTGCCCTCCAAAAGTATTGGAACAGTGAGGGCCAATTCCTTTATTGTTGCTGTAGACTGGAAACATTTGGGTTTGACACCAAAATATGAATATGAGACAATAGATCAACATTTCAGCTTTCATTTCCAGGTATTTACATCTGGATCTGATACACAACTGAGAAGATAGCATTATTTGTAAAGGAACACCAAAATGTTTGGGTGAGCAAAGGTATTGGAACAGATAAGACTTAAAATAAATTAAAGTTAATAAGACCTTATAATTGGCCTCACTGTTCCAATACTTTGAGGGCACTGTAACTCAGTTAAGAAATGATATGCAGCACAGTACCAGACATATAGTAAAGACAGTGCACAGCATGGGGGGAATCAGTAGGTTGAGTTACGTTACCTCATGGCGGGCATACTTATCGATTGGCGAATGGAATAGTTGCTACTTTGTAAGAGTTAGAAAGAGAGGAGACAGAAGTGCAAGTGTTATAAAGCAAGCAAGCTGTGACACACACACACACACACACACACACGCACGCACACACACACACAATTAATACACCAGTTAAAGTAGTGTTAGGCCTCCAAATTGATAGAACTTAATGTAAATTAACGATAAAAAAAAAGATATACATAAATATTAGGGTTTAAAATAACACAGGATGCAAAGTTTTTTAAGTCTAAAAAAACAAAAGTAAATGGCACTAAGGAAGAAAAAGCAAAACTGTCCGAGCTAAACCTCTATGATGAATTACATATTCTTTCCTGTGTTATTAAAGGTGGAGTCAGTGATTCTGGAGAACGCTTGACAAAAATCAGTGAATATCTTCTATACACTACCTGTCTGTACTGAGTGTGCGCTGAAAAAAAATCTAAGATCTTGTTAATACATAGCCTAGGTTCTGTAAACTGGTATGTTAACAAAGGGTGTATTGTTTCCAGCGCACAGACACACAGTACAGACAGGTAGTGGACCATGAGGAGATATTCACTGATTTTGACTTAAAAGTGATTTTGACAACAAGCGTTCTCCAGAATCACTGACTCCACCTTTAAATTTCAGTCCACATGACCGTCGGTTTGTTCTAACAGGAAATGTTGTTCTTACCTAAAGGAATTAGAGAAAGGAAGCGCTCTGCAGGAGAAACCAAGGCAGCAAGAAAACAAAACAAAACAAAACAAGGAGAGAGAGCGTGAGCCTCAAGAAGCAGCGTTAGGAGTCAGGGCACACACGCAAAAATATGGACATTTAAAAACAAGAGATAAAGGAAATAAGATTGGATTATATTACTGGACACCATTGTAAATGAGGTACACCCCACAATTGATCTTTTGAGGATAAATAAAGGAAAAATGTACATGAAAAAATAGGGTGAATTATTACAGGGAAACATATGGGTCGTAACCATGCAACATGCAGGGACGGACATCGCAGACAAACGGAGTAAAACAGGTCAAAACTAGGGATGTGAACAAATTATTATTGTTAAGATTAAAGGCCTACTTCACCAGTGGGAATATGAAGGTGTATCGAACTCTGAGATCCTATGTAGTATGAATGTGCAAAAATTACAACTGGGCAAAATGTAGGGTTAGACAGTGATACCATAAAACACTCTTTCTGCCTTTTCTCAGGCTAGGATGAACCGATTTCTAAAATATTTCCA
Organism: Hyperoplus immaculatus; assembly: GCA_949357725.1. Lineage (NCBI taxonomy): Eukaryota > Metazoa > Chordata > Actinopteri > Uranoscopiformes > Ammodytidae > Hyperoplus > Hyperoplus immaculatus. The sequence goes on from CASHTC010000424.1 coordinate 299,150, forward strand.
CATTTATACTACATAGGATCTCAGAGTTCAATACACCTTCATATTCCCACTGGTGAAGTAGGTCTTTAACTAGTTGATCGATGTAGGCCTAGTTTGCGTCGGGGGAGGGGGAAGTTATGGTGCTGAAAATAGAGTTCAAAATGCGCTTTTCCTTTAAGCAACACTACTGTTGTTGCCATAAATGTTCAGACCTCAGAATGTGTAAAAAAAAAAAAATAATTAAAATTAAAGTTTTTAATTTAATGCTGTCCATGCGTCGGTGGTGATTAAAACATTGTTGGTTGTAAAGAGAATCTTACAGAGGGAAGGCGGCTGTTTCAACGACTTGGCATTGTGTTTTGTTTGGTGACATGACTGTGAATTTGGGATGGAGAAATTAAAACATAAAAATCACTGAAGCCTTTCCCCTTGAAGTCGCTAACGTGCAGAATATCTCCGGCTATCATCTTAGCCGCCAAATCACACTGAAACGGTTTCACAGTAAAAATCAGCCACACTGCTTTGCTCTGACGAAAGCTTTGGGTGTTTGTTTGTGTGTTTGTAAGATGGTTTAACATCAAACTTTATGCTTCATTATTTGCACTGCAGTTTTGTAATCTAGTTTTCTGATTTCTACTTTTAGAGTTGACTTGAGCACGATTTGAAAATTGGTCGTTGAGTCGAAATATATAGTTCACATCCCTCGTCAAAAACTGCTGAAATGAGATGTTAGTGCGAATGTAATTTATGAGAATCCAATGAACACAAACGCGCACACACACACACGCGCACACACACACACACACACACACTAATAGAAACATTAATATAATGACTAATGCTTGTGTGAGTCACAGAGATGAGATGAGTTCGACGTGAAGGAGTCAGTGAAGATTCGGAATCCATTTTGTTTTTTTCACAGCTAAATGCTTTTTCTCTCTCTCTCTCTCTCTCTCTCACCACTTAATCACACTCGAGTACTTATTGCTTTGCGACATAAGGTTAAAAGGTGCTACGAGGAACTTTGAAATATTTCTGAAACAGTTAAATTTTTCCTCTGATGATCATAAATTAAATGTAACAGTAAACGAGACCATCAGTGCAAAGAATGCTATTTTTATATAGTTTTTCTTAATGCCTTTGTCATGGGTATACGCTCACCCAGGAATAACAGCTGGCGTAGTAAAAACACTACCGCTTTTGTCCAAAGGGGGTGCAAAAATTAACACAAACTGAAAGTTCCTCGGAACACCTTTAAGCACAGTTTGTTGTTCGATTTCAGGGTGAAAAGAGAACGTTTTCTACATTACAGGGATGGTCCAACTATGTCAGAACACAAATAAATTATAAATTATAATCAAATGTCCTAAATTTTATTTATTTTTCTTGCTTTTTCCAATGTCTTTAATGCCGAAAACATTTAAATTCAAAACTTAATTTTGTAAATCTATAAAACAAATTAAATCATATTGAACCATCCTTGGACTTTGTGAAACGACCATTTTAAGACAACAACGCTATTAAATATATTTAGTTTCAACAAACGCACACTGTCTCACACACACACGGGTCTGTTAGGGGTGAATTCTACAGCCCATCTACAGCACTACTAAGGCTAGTGGAGGGACAAGGGAATATGAAGCTGATCCCAGTTCAGCACATTGGCACAGAGTCTGCGCTACAAGAACAAAATAACAGCCGTGGACAGTGTAACAAAGAATGAATGTTTAGTTGGTTTCAAACTGTTTTTTTTTTATAATATTATTTTTTGGCATTTTTTTCTTAGACAGTTTTGGAGAGAGTTGAAATGGGTCAGAGAGGGCAATGACATGCAGAGAACGACCCGGGCTGGATTCTAACCCGGGTCTGCTGTGACAAAGACTGAGTGTCCATATCTGCTTCACTGTTTATGTAAATTATCCTAAGAGTTTGGGATCTTTCAGTTTCAACACTGTCAACACTCTGCTCTTTTGTTCTTGTTGCCTAGAGACCCCGGAGCGTCGGCCATTTTGGCTCTGTACTGTACCTCATGTCTCCCAGTCGCCTGGTGATGGCTGAGCCCACTGTGGTCAGAGCCGCACTGGTCTTCTGCCCCGCCACAGAGAGGGTCTCGTGAGTTTTCTTGTATCTGTGGAAGGGAGGGAGGGAGGGGAAAAGAGAGAGTTTTTGTTATTATTATCAGTAATATTGTAATGCTTTGGCAACACTGTTTGTTTACCACAATAGTCATGGTAATACAGCTTTTTTTTTTTAAAGAAAAGAGAGAAAGAGAGCGAGAGAGAGAGCGAGAGAGAGAGAGAGAGAGCGAGAGAGAGAGAGAGAGAGAGAGAGAGAGAGAGCGAGAGTGCGAGAGAGAGAGAGAGAGAGCGAGAGAGAGAGAGAGAAAAAAGCAAGTCATCTAGCGCTTATTCTAACTTGTGCATCCCTAGTTGGCATTTACACAACATTACAGTCAGACATTACAGGAAACTAGGCCAAAAGGCTGTTGTATCACAAAATAGCCAGAGATTGTACAATGACCCTCCTGAATATTTACATCTTACAAAATAGACAAAGAGAGAGACTCATTTTCCCAGCCTATACCGTGTCTAAGAGGAGTTAGTTTACGTCACAGTTTAATTGTATAGAAGCCCAGAGAGAAACCCATTAGTATGGTGGCAGGAATGACTCTGCATATTAGAGCATGGTTACGTATCAGGTATCAGAATAGAAGCTGGATTCTTTGAAGCACATTATGAGAATGACAATATGACGACTCCACAATCTGCATATTAAGTGGATTGTAGGATTGTCACGTCTAACAAATATTACAGAATTTATCTGATGCTGTCTCCAATTCGGAAAAAGATATTTTCAGTTTTTTTAAAGATTATTTTTGGGCATTTTCAAGCGTTACTAGATAGTACAGAGTTAAAATGGGGAGACAGAGAGAGAGAGGGGGGATGACCTGCAGTAAAGGTCCACAGGTTGGATTTGAACCCGCGACCACTGCAACAAAGGCCTAAGCCAATATGGTACACGCTCTATCCACTACGCTAACGGATATATTAATATATCATATTTTAACATGCTAAAACTACGTGGATTAAAGACTGGATGAAATAAGGATCCTGAACAACAATTTACAACAAAGTCTTTCAATTTAAACTGATGTTCAAGTTAAAATGTTAATTGAGTAACAGATTGTAAAAGGCGGTTCAATATAACATTTTACTTGATACTTTTTTCAATAGCAAAGTTCAGTTATACACTGACATAGGCCAGAGAAACAACTAGCCTGGTCTCTCTAGATAAGCCAACTGCCTCCCAGCAACTTTTTATATTGAATTCACAGACTACAGAGTGGTATCAGCATCTGAATCACTCTCTGTATTTAAGCAAATTTCTTAAATGTTGAACTATTCGCGCACACACACACACACACACACACACACACACACACACACACACACACACACATTGTCTATTTGTATTCACGCAACACACACACACAATCATGGGGGATAAACACACAAGGCTAACCTTCCACACTGAGGGAAAATAATCCCTCTATAGCGAATCTAAAAAACTAAAATAATTACAATCGTTTTGGCAAGGAATGTTTAAAAGTATCCCTAATCCTACAGACCAGAAAAAAAATCTTTAAATTCAACAACTTAAAAACATAAAAATACGCCGCAAACACCCCCTCACCATAACAAAAGCAAAATAAGCAAGATGGCTGGTCAGACAAACAGGAGAAAAAAAGTTCCAAAATTAAACCCTAACTCAAAAGGAACCTTAGCTTATACTATTAGCTCTAAAATAAATAAGTACAATATATATAACTGGTTTTGTTAAGGCAGAAACACATGCTTAAATTCAACAACTTAAAATATACAAATACACCGCACACCCCCTCACCATCACAAAAGCAAAAGACGTGTGAATGTCGATAGTTGGCCTGCTATCAGAGTATGAATGTGTGTGTGTGAATGGTAACGTGTAAATTGGAACAGGTCTCCCTTGCAAAAGAGTCTCTGGTCTCAATGGGATTTACCTGTGTAAATAAAGGTTAAAAAAAAAAAAAAGACAATTTACACAAGCAAGCACCAAAATGAAACCCAAACTCAAAAGAAACCTTAACTTATACTATTAGCTCTTGTACTTTAAAAATTAAAATAAGTAAAATATCTATTTTGTTAAGGCACGTTTGAAAGTATGCCTAAGCCTTCAGACACCAGAAAAAAAAAAACTTTCTTGAATTCAGAAACATAAAATGCTTCGTAATCACCCTCACCATCACAAAAGCAAAAGAAAAAAAAAAGAAAAAAAAAATAGGGCAAGTCAAACAAACAATAGATCAAACTCCCAAACTCAAAGAAACCTTAGCTTATGCCATTAGCTCATCTATAAACAAAACAATAAAGGGTTAACTCACGCTTCAGAATGGGCAATGTCATCCAAAGTGGCGGATGCAGACAGATATCTGCAGACACAACAGCAGGGCAATGACACAGGGGCAGAGACACACACTCAACAGACAGTACAGTTACACTTCAGCACAGTTAATAATAATAATGGATTGGGTTTATATAGCGCTTTTCTAGGCACTCAAAGCGCTTTACAGGGTTCCAGGTTCCATTCCTTCACACACAGTCATACCGGTGGTGGAAGCATGGCTGCCATTCAGCGCCTACGGCCCCTCCGACCACCACCTCAGACATACAGCAGTCATACACATTCACACGAGGCAAGTCGGGTGAAGTGTCTTGCCCAAGGACACAACAACCATGACACAGGTGGCAGGGCGGGGATCGAACCGCCAACCCTTCGATCATTGGCCGACCCGCTCTACCACCTGAGCCACAGTCGCCCCAAACACTTCAAAAGCTGGTTTTACACACTCTGTTTAAAAGGTATTCTGGTGGATTATTTTATTAATTTTTTATTCGCTTTTCTAAGTCTATTCTATACTTGATGTATTTTCTCAGTTGGTCGCACAAGCACATGATTCGGAGTTTAATGCAAGTGTAAAGTAGGTGTGTGTGTGTGTGTGTGTGTGTGTGTGTGTGTGTGTGTGTGTGTGTGTGTGTGTGTGTGTGTGTGTGTGCGCGTGTGTGTGCGTGTGTGTATGCATGCGTGCGTGTAAAGTAAGTAGATATGTAAATATTGTCCTTATTAAGTCATAATTAAAGCAATCATATTCATATTTGATCTTTAAGGAGAAGTAGGCCTATTGGATTACATTTTCTGACTAGCTTCCTTGCGCTAACTGTTTGTCTACTTGAGTGTGATATAAAGAAAAGTCGATCGATACAGTTTAACTCTTCAGGAAGCTGTGAGGGAGTACACACACACACACTTTAGTGATGAAAACAGTCTATTCATGATTAGCAACACAGCAAGCTTAAACACACACTTTAAAACAGACACACACACACACGTTTGTACAGCTATACCCTAGCCCCTTAATCTAACCCTAACAATAGAAACTAAATGCCTAACCCCAACCCTTACACTAACCCTAAAATAAACGTAATTCATACCTGAACCTTAAAACCTAGTGTTAACCCTCAAACAGCCCTTTAAAGGCCTGTCCTTAAAACCTAGTGTTAACCCTCAAACAGCCCTTTAAAGGCCTGTCCTTAAAACCTAGTGTTAACCCTCAAACAGCCCTTTAAAGGCCTGTCCCAAAGTGAGAACCAGACTAAATGTCCTCACTCTAAAAAAGTCTAAAACTGAAAGACAGACAAACACACTTCTGTAACTAGAAAAAGAAAGGAAGTGTGTTTGTGCTGACTGCTCAGTAACACAATAGCAGAGCAGACAAGGAGGAAATAGGACACACACACACACACACACACACACACACACACACACACACACACACAAGAATGACAGGCAATCTTTACAAGTGTCTGGTTCATCTTTGAGTCCGAGCGGACATTATTGCAAACTTTTAACTTTTTTGCGTTTTGACAGACACGATCCAATTGTAAACGCAGAGCAAAAACACATCTATCATTCACTGCTTAGTATTTTAAAAAAGGTGCTCCGATGAACTTTTCAGTTTGTGTTAAAAAGCGGTAGTGTTTTTATTACTACGCCAGCTGTTGTTCCTGGGTGAGCGTATACCCATGACAAAGGCATTAAAGGTGCAGTGTGTAATATGACATCATCAAGAAAGTTCTACAAAGTTCTAGAATGCAACGCTCCCTGGGTAACCCCACCCCTTTAGAATAATAACAGAAGCTACAGTGGCCTTCAAGGACAAGAACAATTCTAAATTTTAAACAATGCACCTGATGACATTCCAACTATGACACTTTCAAGATGGCGGCACTAGGCCTTGGTCCAAAATATGGAGAAATATGGACATATATGAGACTCTTTCTAAGGGAAAAAATAATAATTAAAAAAAAAATTTTCAGCTATTATGCACTAAATTAAATGTACTTATGGATATTATAATTACTTTCTACAAAATCTGCTAGGAAATAAAACCCAAAATTCTACACACTGCAGGTTGAAGAAAAACTATATAAAAAAAAGCATTCTTTAGCACTGATGGTCTCATTTGCCTTTTCATATCATTTATGATCAGAGGAAAATTTAGATCGTTTCAGAAAATATTTAAAAGTTCCTCGTAGCACCTTTAAACGACAGAGGGTAGAACTAATGTCTTTCTATAATAGCCAGATGTACAGTTTTAGCAAAAAAAAAAAAAATGGCTGTCACTAGAGATTCGGTGTGGTTTTGGATTGGTATTTGTTTTTTTTATTTTTATTTTGTGTTTGAGCACTTTCTGTTACAGAAATATTTAAAAGTTCCTTGTAGCACCGCCACCTTTAACGGGTCAAATTAGAAAGTGAAAGATGGTCTTGAGATAGTAGCCATTAACAGTAACAGTAGACGGCTGTGCTCAGAACAGTCCCTGCTCTATTATACAGAGTTACATCACCACAATGCTGCTTACTGTACAGTGACTTCACACAGACACTGCCTGTTACACCAATACACTGCGTTAGCCACTGTATCCATTTCACTGCAGAGATATAGATCTAACCGCATCTATACAGCTCTGGAAATAAAAGAGAACACTCCAAATGCTCAGTGTCTCTCGTTTTACTATTTATAAGCATATGTTTGAGTAGAATGAACATTTTGGTTTTATTCTACAAACTACTGGCAACATTTCTACCAAATTCACAATAAGAATAGTGTCACTTAGAGCATTTCCATTAAAAGGTGCAGTGTGTAATATGACATCAGCTAGAAAGTTATAGAATGCAACGCTCCCTGGGTAACCCCTAGCCTGGCACCGCCCGCCTACTACTTCCGCTCAATTTTCATTTCCCATCAGTAGTCAGTCTGGGTGTGCGGTATATTTTTAGGTTTTCTCCGGACAGATTTCTGCCGGTCCAATCAGCTAACAGAAGGAGTGGCTCAGAAGCCGGCGCATGACATGGTTGGTTGGCAGATCCAGAGTGGCACTGGGCAGATCCAATAGTTTTAAACTTCAACAGACACCCGCCTTCAAGTGAGTTAACGTTTGTCAATTGAGCGATTCCAGACCTTCTGTACAAATGAAATGAAGTATGATGGTCTGGTAGAAGCAGGCTAGGTAACCCCACCCCTTTTGAATAATAACAGAAGCTACAGTGGCCTTCAAGGACAAGAACAATTCTAAATTCCAAACAATGCACATGACATTCCAACTATGACGCTTCCAACATTGCGGCGCCAATGCCTTGGTCCAAGGTATGGAGAAATATGGACATATATGAGACCCTTTCTAAGGGGAAAAAAAAATATTCTAAAAAATGTTTTCAGCTATTATGCACTAAATTAAACATACTTATGGATTTTATAATTATTTTCAACAAAGTCTGCTAGGAAATAAAACCCAAAATTCTACACACTGCAGGTTCGAGTAATGTAGAGATGAAGATTTATGAAAAATCCAGACTGGTCTCTTAATTTTTTCCAGAGCTGTATATATGTGGATGTCTGCGGCTAATCTCTCTGTCTCTACTGTCTTTCTCTAGGATTTATTTTAAGGGGGGGACACTGCATACAAGGCAAGAGATTTGTGTCTATTTTGCCTCCATAACATGTCTTCTTTCATACTAGTATAATTAAAAAATATTATAAAAAAAAATACACAGTTAGCTGAAAAATGTAATACGAGGGTGACTGACTGTTTTCATGGTAACGCTCTCTTGAGTCTCTGTGCCTTCGAACGACGTTTCATTATTCATATCCCACTTATGTCTCCGTTTAGTTCCATTGCTCAATGCAAAACACCGTCTCTCTCTATCTGTCACATTCCTTTGTCTTTACGCCCACCTGTTCCTGCCGAAGCAAGTCTGAGCGTGTGTATGTGACGGTGACTGTGTGTGTGTGTGTGTGTGTGTGTGTGTGTGTGTGTGTGTGACGGTGACTGTGTGTGTATGTAACGGTGACTGTGTGTGTGTGTGTGTGTGTGTATGTGACGGTAACTGTGTGTGTGTATGTGACGGTGACTGTGTGTGTGTGTGTGTATGTGACGGTGACTGTGTGTGTGTATGTGACGGTGACTGTGTGTGTGTGTGTGTGTGTGTGTGTGTGTGTATGTGACGGTAACTGTGTGTGTGTATGTGACGGTGACTGTATGTGTGTGTGTGTGTGTGTGTGTGTGTGTGTGTGTGTGTGTGTGTGTGTGACTGTGTGTGTGTGGGAGTGAGTGAGTCTGTGTGTGTGTGTGTGAGTGAGTGAGTGAGTGAGTGAGTGAGTGAGTGAGTGAGTGAGTGAGTGAGTGAGTGAGTGAGTGAGTGAGTGAGTGAGTGAGTGAGTGAGTGAGTGAGTGAGTGTCTTTAAATGCATGGCTACAAACATGCATTTAAATAATTCATTACTAATGTGGATCAACTGATATGTTATTACATCATTTCTATAGAGTGTGAGTGTGTGTGTGAGTGTGTTTCTTTAAATGCATGGCTACAAACATGGATAATTCATTACCAATGTGGATCAGCTGATACGTCATTACATCATTTCTATAGAGTGTGTGTGTGTGTGGATTTTATTCAGCCAATGAGCCCTAAGAACGAATCATTATGTAACGATATCAAACCATAACCAGTGTGTGGCTTAAATGAGTCCGATTCTCCCCACATGAATCAATGGGCAATTTATGCTATTACAGTAAACAGAAGAAAACAAGGCTGCTCTCTGTTTTAAAAAGATGCAACGAGGATAGATTTAAATATTTCTGAAACAGTCAAATTTTTCCTCTGATGATCATAAATTACATGTAACAGCAAACGAGACCATCAGTGCAAAGAATGCTATTTTTTATATAGTTTTTCTTAATGCCTTTGTCATGGGTATACGCTCACCCAGGAACAACAGCTGGCGTCATAAAAACACTACCGCTTTTGTCCAAAGGGGGCGCTAGAATTAACACACTGAAAGTTCCTCAGAGCACCTTTAAGACGAGTAATTAAAACATTCTGGGAAATACTCTTCCACTCCTACCCTCATCTCACAGCTTAGAAAAACATGGCTGCGATTCTATATTTCTTTGTTTCAAACTCAAAATTCATAAGTGAAAAGTGCTAATTTTCAGTGCTGGTCATAATAACAGCCGAGAGGAAGAAGCGTCTGAGAGAAGCTTAGAATATGGAACAATGTTGAATTATTGAGGAAGTCGAGAAAAGGAAGTGGCATCGCTAGGGGTCATGTGTCCTCAGGGACAGGAAGCCGAACAGACTGATAGAGATAGGGGCAAAATAAGCTAAAAAAAAAAATATTATAATATACACTCACCGGCCACTTTATTAGGTGCAGAGGTTCATTTACTTGTTAACACATATAACTTATCAGCCAATCACATGTCAGCAATTCAATGCATTTAGGCATGTAGACCTGGACAGGACAACTCATTGAGGTTGAAACCGAGCATCAGAATGGGCCGGTGAGTGTAGGTGGCAGGATGGCCTAGAGGAAAGAGGTTCCTCCCAGTAACCACGTGAAAGTGATATGTTTAAGTTTTATCTAATGCCCAGTTCAGACCAAAGATTCACCTCGCAACTACTTGTAACAAGAAGGTTTTAAAATGTCGCAAGAGAGAAGTGGCAGCCGGGTGAACTGCTCGTTGCAAGCCGTCGCAGAAGGTTCAACATGTCAAATCACCAGGTCAAGTTTCAGAACGTCCAGGCCAGCTCGTTGAGTTGTGTCTCGTGGCGAATCTTTGGTCTGAACTGGGCTTTAGTTCCATGCAGAAGTCCAGCAGCTCTATTCCTGTCAGAATGGATTTTCTAATGCAGAAAATCAGCCACGTCTCAAACTACATGACACTATAAAGGTGAGTCAGAGGCCAGAGCACTGAATAGGTTATCTAACTCAGGCTGCAGTGAATCAACACAGACACACAACCAAGTCCCACTTCAGTGCTACAAGTCTCGCCACATAAGCAAAAAGGCTGAAAAATCTGTCTAGGTAGGTTTTCCTCATGGCCAGAAAGGCTACGAAACAAGGCCAACAAGGTCCACACACACACAGACGCAGACAGACACACAGACAGACAGACACGGCTACGAAACAAGGCCAAGACATTCGCCAAAAATCTATCACATCTGCCATCAATCAAACTGTACCAAAGGCCATATTACAGTTACAGGAAATCCTGCTTTAACACTTGGAACATTTAGCTCAACCCCATTCTGTTAAAATGGAGTCAGTGATTCTGGAGAACGCTTTCTGCAAAAAATTACTTTTTTGTCAAAATCAGGGAATATCTCCTAATGATTCGCTACCTGTCCGTACTGTGTGTGCGCTGAAAAGAAATCCAGTTATACACAGCCTAGGCTCTGTAAATAGGCATGTTTGTAGCTACGGTGGGTCCCCTTTGTTTACATATCAGCTTACAGAGCCTAGGCTGTGTATTAACATCACTTTTTTTTTCTTTTTCAGCGCTCACACACACACACACACACACACACACACACACTACAGATAGGTAGCAGATCGTGAGGAGATATCCACTGATTTCGACAACAAGCGTTCTCCAGAATCACTGACTGAGCAGCAAACTTATTTGGAAATGCTCCTTTACTACAGCATTTTATTCAGCATGAGCAAAAAGAACACACACACAGTAAATGCTTGTCCGCCACACACACACAAACACACACACACACACACACACAGTAAATGCTTGTCCGACACACACAAACACACACATACACAGTAAATGCTTGTCCGACACACACACACACACACACAGTAAATGCTTGTCCTCTTAACACACACACCAAGTCAAACACCAAAATGTGAGTGTTCTCAAACATGGTTAGAAGGTGAGAAGGATGGTGAGCGTGAGAGAGCAAACATTAGAACGTTAGCACACACCACACACACACACACACACACACACACACACACACACACACACACACACACACACACACACACACACACACACAGCAAGGGAGCGCGGCAGCAGCAAACAAGTGCATGGACTCACAGATCCGAACGGGAAACTCTCTCATTCCACTCGCCCAGTTTCTCAGAGGTTTTCACAAAGCTAGAAACAGAGGCAGAGGGTTCAGCAAAGGGGCTCCGAGCAGGATGGAGGAGGAGGGGGGAGAAACACTGAAGAATACCTGCTTTTTTTTTTTGTTTTTTTAATTCGCTTTTCTTAATGTCTGATCTATGCTTGATGTATTTTAATCTTCATGTATTTTAATGGCCCTGTAAAGCACTTTGAAAGGCCGGTATGACAGTATTCATGGTGATAAAATGGTATTATAAGGGGGGGTTTTACATGCAAAAATGATGCAGACACACAATCAGACTGGAATTTTAGTTTTTTTCATCCTCAGGTACTCTGTTTTGGCTTCTCATATATGTTCAAGGGAATGTTGTATGTCTACTAACAAAAGATCAAATGACTGCCACCTTGTCGTGAAAAGAATGTTAGGCTACATTCCTTTTAGCATCTGATAAGCCTTCCAGCTAACTGGGTTTCTCAAGTAAAAAAAGCACCAAATGTTTGTTTATACAAGTAAACACCAATTTGATTACCTCATCGACTCTATGAATGTTTAAAAGGAGCTCCGAGGAACTTTTAAATATTTCTGAAACAGCCAAATATTTCCGCTGATGATCATAAATAACATGTAACAGCAGACGAGACCATCAGTGCAAATAATTCTATTTTTATATAGTTTTTTCTTAATGCCTTTGTCATGGGTATACGCTCACCCAGGAACAACAGCTGGCGTAGTAAAATCACTACCGCTTCTGTCCAAAGGGGGCCGCTAGAATGAACACAAACTGAAAGTTCCTCAGAGCACCTTTAATAACTATCTTGAGGAGCCTCTGTTTAGGCTAAAGTAAGATACAAACACCATAGTGATACACTTATGCAGGTGTCAGCCTACACAATCTTTTTGCTCTTAACGACGGTCACTATGCGCGTCATGTCATCGGGAAGGAGTTGCTAGGTTACGCCAGTGTAAATAGACAATGGTGTGTGTGTGTGTGTGTTGCCGCCTGTCAGAGGTGTGTGTGTGTGTGTGTTGCCACCTGTCAGTGGTGTGTGTGTGTGTTTTGCTGGCTGTCAGAGGTGTGTGTGTGTGTGTGTGTGTGTATGTTGCCGCCTGTCAGAGGTGTGTGTGTGTGTTGCCACCTGTCAGAGGTGTGTGTGTGTTTTGCTGGCTGTCAGAGGTGTGTGTGTGTTTTGCTGGCTGTCAGAGGTGTGTGTGTGTGTTTTGCTGGCTGTCAGAGGTGTGTGTGTGTGTTTTGCTGGCTGTCAGAGGTGTGTGTGTGTGTTTTGCTGGCTGTCAGAGGTGTGTGTGTGTGTTTTGCTGGCTGTCAGAGGTGTGTGTGTGTGTGTTTTGCTGGCTGTCAGAGGTGTGTGTGTGTTTTGCTGGCTGTCAGAGGTGTGTGTGTGTGTGTTTTGCTGGCTGTCAGAGGTGTGTGTGTGTGTGTTTTGCTGGCTGTCAGAGGTGTGTGTGTGTGTGTTTTGCTGGCTGTCAGAGGTGTGTGTGTTTTGCTGGCTGTCAGAGGTGTGTGTGTGTGTGTGTTTTGCTGGCTGTCAGAGGTGTGTGTGTATGTTGCCGCCTGTCAGAGGTGTGTGTGTGTGTTTTGCTGGCTGTCTTGTAATGGCGAGCGGCACAGGCAACTTCACTCCTCTTTGCCTTGTTTTGGCCGTGTTTACATAAGTGAGCTGCCACACACACACACACACACACACACACACACACACACACACACACACAGTTCAGTTTAAATGATGTGGTAGTATTTCATATTTTTTTTCTTCCTGCTCTTTTTTCTTCCCCGTTTTTTTGTTGTATTTTATACACTTTATAGATACATTTTATCGCACTATTATTATTCATCCTTGTAATTGTGTTGCATTGTGTATGCTCGTCATCACTGTAAATTAAGGAAAAATCTCAGTGTCTTTCCAGTGAAAATAAAGGTGATTGATTGATTAATTGAAGTACTTATCTCAAAACTTAGTGAGTGCTATGTACAGTATGCATAACTCAAAATGTAACTGTATGTATTGTAAGTAAAACATTATTATTATTTTTTTTTTAAATCATACCGACCCCCTACGAATGCAAAATTAAGGCTGATATTGTGTAGTCTTGATACTGACATTAGTGACCCCCCCTTCCACACACACACACACACACACCCACTAAATGCCCCGGTGTGTTTGATACGTACGCGTTGGATGTCTGTACGTCTTGCCAGCTCTTGGCCATGTTCTGTTTGAGCTCGTTGAGTGGACTGAGACCCAGCTTCCTCTTCAGCTCGGCCGCGTGTCTCTCTTTGGCCGAAAGGACCTGACGAAGGGTGTTTATCTCTTCTTCCACCTAAACACACACACACACACACACACACACACATTATTTTGGAGTGAACAGAGTATTGTGTTTAGCAAAAAACGTAGGCACAGCACTGTGTTTATTGTGTGGTGTTTTTCCTCTTCATTGGGCTACACTGTGTCCCGCTGCTACGATGTCTCCAGTTAGCCTGTAGCTGCCGCGGCCACCTTTGTTCGCTCACTGTCAGCTTGCACCGAGCCGTCTCTGTTTGTCGGAGTAATACGCTCACAAGACGGGGGGAATAAATAAAGAAGCGGCCGGTTTGGCCAAGCAAAAAACGAGAGACCGCTGGCTTGACCGCAGTGGTTCCACGGCCCGATGGTTTGACCCATATTCTGGCGGCGGCTATCGCAATCCAGCCTACACTCCGCCCTTCCAGTAAGGGTAGGGTCGGCTGGGGAAACACCACCAGATTAAGCGTAAGCAACTGTCCCCACCCGACCTGCTCGGAAACGAGGCATAAGTGTGATAGCACCCTTAGTGTAACACCTGGTCCGTTACCTTGGTTAGTTCGGTGCGTAGCTCCTCGGCCTCCTCCTCCGTCAGTCCGGGAGGCAGAGGGTTGCCCTGGTTACCCACAGCCCCTCCCTCCACGGGCAGATCAGTCAGACCGGCAGCTTGGTCCACATCCAGACCTTTGTTAGGGGAGTTCAGGTTGATGTCTGCTTTGGCCGGACCAGGGAGATATGCAGGGATAAAGAGACAAAGACAAGGTGAATAAATACGTTTACAGTTTAAAAAAGGTGGGCTAAACAATTCTGACTAGAATTCTTGTAACATTGTACATGTAAAAAAAAAAGTTTACGGAGTCTAGGCTGATTTGTTTATTAACTTAAGAGAAGGGAATACGAAAACACAATTAGATCAAATTCATGATTTTTTTTCCTCATTTTGATCATTTCTAATCCATTTGTGAGTTTAAAACCTTGCTTTGGCAGGACAGGAGAACGAAGAATAGAAAATGTTAGTGTGAGAGCGCCCTTAGTTAATATCTGGTTAGGGGAGTTCAGGTTGATGTCTGCTTTGGCCGGACAAGGGGATACGAATACCCTATTAGATCAAATTCATAATGTTTTACCTGTTTTTTAAATATTATTTTTGGCATTTTCAAGCTTTGTTACATAGAACGGAGTTTAACAGAGAGAGAGGGGGGGGTGACCTGCAGTCAAGTACCACAGGCCGGATTTGAACCCGCGACCACTGCAACGAAGGCCAATATGGTAAGCGTTCTATTCAGACGGCTCAAAAATAACAGGCTTGCGGTGCTCCGGTGGTGTAGTGGATAGAGTGTGTACCATATTGGCTCCGACCTTTGTTGCAGTGGTCGCGGGTTCAAATCTGACCCGTGGACCTTTACTGCAGGTCATCCCCCTCTCTGTCTCCCCATTTCAACTCTGTACTGTCTAATAAAGCTTGAAAATGCCCAAAAAAATAATCTTTAAAAAATAAAGGTAAGTAGCATGGTTTTATAAATGGCTATGTGTTTAAAAAAAAAAAAAAAAAATCACAGTCAAAACAGTGAAATATGCGACTGCCGGCATCAGCATTTCTATGATAACAACAAACAACCTCTGGCCCAGTTCACCTGAGGACAGCGTCATATTTTCAGCAGCTACTGAAGCTTGGCAAGAGAACGACCACAAACTGGAGCCTGAAACTCTACTGGTACAAATAGGCGTAATGCAGTCCATTCATTCACACTGTATTTACTCAGTGGGTGAACCCGTTATTAAAAGTAAACTCAAAGCTTGCATTGCTTACACACACACACGCACACACTTATACAGGGAATATGTTTGGAGCATAGGGACAATTCCAGATGTAATTTTGGCATGTTTTTAAGAAGAAAATGTCTCATAAATCAGACAATTAACAACATGTGAACAAATCCTCCTGTTATAACCTTCAGAATAGTGCTGAGAATGATCATGGAAAGTTTAGTTAATGTAAGCGCTTTAGAAGTTGGAGATTTTTGGTTCAGAGTATTGAAAAAAAAAAACTAGTGTTGTGATAATGTCCGTTAAAGATGGTTGTATAGGAGAAATATACAGACGCAAACAGACAAGGTTTAGTCAAATAAACACCTGAATGTACAATATGGACCTTTGACACTAGTACAACTATTGTTCCCTGTTATACAAAGTGCAGTCTTCACAATTGATTGCACAACACATCAGT
>CASHTC010000424.1:320377-325377 GCA_949357725.1 Hyperoplus immaculatus
ATTATAATATCCATAAGTACATTTAATTTAGTGCATAATAGCTGAAAAAAATGTTTTGAATTATTATTTTTTCCCTTAGAAAGGGTCTCATATATGTCCATATTTCTGCATATCTTGGACCAAGGCCTTGTGCCGCCATCTTGAAAGTGTCATAGTTGGAATGTCATCAGGTGCATTGTTTAAAATTTAGAATTGTTCTTGTCCTTGAAGGCCACTGTAGCTTCTGTTATTATTCTAAAGGGTTGGGGTTACCCAGGGAGTGTTGCATTCTAGAACTTTGTAGAACTTTCTTGATGATGTCATATTACACACTGCACCTTTAAGCCTATCAGCTCCACAAAACTCTCTCTCTCTGTATTTCTCAGTATCGCAGTGTTTACAAACTGGTGTCGATTTCTAAAATGTTTTTACATGTATACTACATATGATCTCAGAGTTCAATACACCTTCATATTCCCAATGGTGAAGTAGGTCTTTGAGAACTTTTATTAAATAAACACAAGGCATCCTAACCCCTAACTGTGAGCAAAGACACAACACACACACACACACACACACACACACACACACACACACACACACACACACACACACACACACACACACACACACCAATACAGTTGAAAGTGGACACAAACAACCAGTTAGCTGTTTACTGTTTACTCACCTTACTCTCCATGTGTTGATGGTCACTCAGTGTTCTGTTTGTCAGCGGTTTCCTGTTGCTGTGTCTTTTCTTACTGCTTCACTCTAGCACACACACACACACACACACACACACACACACACACACACACACAATATATACATGTAATTTGTCTCTGAGTAAATAAAAACTCTTCTGTTGAGGTACTGATGTCAAGTTATCTCAAAATTATTATTTTTTTCTCAATACTCTGAACCAAAAATCTCAACTTCTAAAGCCCTTACATCAACTAAACTTTCCATAATCATTCTCAGCACTATTCTGAAGGTTATTGGAGGATTTGTTCATATGTTGTTAATTGTCTGATTTATGAGACATTTCCTTCTTAAAAACATGCTGAAAATGCATTTTTAAAACCTGTCCACAGTATTTTTTAATTTATAAAGTGAAGAAAGGGCTGTATCCGAAATCTGTTCAGAAAAAATGTGGACTCTAATACAGTACAGTGAAATAAAGATTTTTAGTCTGGCTTTATCTAACATCTAGCTTTTTTAGTTTTTGAAGAAATACAAATTCATGCATTACTAGGTAGATATTGCCACAAAAAATATATTATAATACAAAAAATATATTATTTAAGTGGCAAAGTTTCATGATCATATCTATAAGTTAAAAAAGAAAGTGTACCCCCAATTCACCTGCAGTGTTTAAAACAGTGTTGTTGGGTTTAAGTTTTGCAATAAGCTGCTGACTTACTGCACTGTGCGCAAAGGGCAACATGAACGCTCTGGAAATTCCCTACTTACTTTTAGCCAGTCACAGATGTGAACATACGATAGCTTGGGTCCAGGTTCACCCGCAGTTCAATCTTCATAGCCAATAACTGGTGATATGTCCACAGTGCAAACTATCTTACGTTTAGGGCAAGTAGTCGAATATAAATCCATCCGTTGAAGAAAGAAAAAAAAATTATATTCCCCGAAAAAATTTAAAAATAAAGCAAGAATTAGGTTGTAGTGTCCTCTCAGAGTTATTTAAAATTCTTCTTTAGCTCCTTTGACACTTGACAATGCCACTACATTTGCCGGTAATCTACCAAATACACACTCCTACACACACACAAACACACACTGAATTTTGTTATTTTTCCACACAAGCAAGGACTGGTGAAGTGTGTTTGTTAGCAGCTTCCTCCACACCATCCACAGTAATGTAACCAGAAGACGACCCCCATGTGAGGCGGACAGGGGAGGACTGATTTAAGTTTGGGTGGGAGGTCGGGTTTCACCCACACACACACACACACACACACACACACATAGAGTTAGTTACACGCACACACACATAGTCAGTCAATCACACACACACACACACACACAGTCAGTTGCACACACACACACACAGCCCATATCAGGCAGTGGCTGGAATGTGGACGGATTAAGACACTGCCGGGCTGTGCTCTTTCTAGTGTTACACACACACACACACACACACACACACACACACACACACACACACACACACACTCTCTCTCTCTCTCTGTCCTCTTGACGGTGCTGTTGCATTTTAATATGCACTAATAATCAAATATGGAGTCAGCAATTCTGGAGAACGCTTGTTTTCTAAATTACTTTATGTCAAAATCAGTGAATATCTCCTCATGTTCTGCTACCTGTCTGTACTGAGTGTGTGTGCAGAGAAAAAAAGACCCACCCTGCATTCCAAATCACATACTCTTTCTTTTTACTACACTACATACTAAAGTACAGAAGAGTTTTAGGGCCACAGACAGGAGAGAGAAAAAATCAGATAAGGAAGATTTTTTTTTCCATTATGTCGAGAAATGTCAAGAATGAAGATGAATACTGCAAAATGCTATTGGAGTTAGTGGGGCATTCATGTATTTTCAGCATACTACAATTGACATGCATGTATTGGGACATCCTAAATCCTTTTCTGGCGTACTAAATAGTAGGAAAGTATGGGGATTGGAACGCAGGGCCAGTGTTAATACATAGCCTAGTAGATCAGTTAGGTTTGCCCCTTTAGTTACATACCTTGTTTACATACCCATGACAAGTGTTCTCCAGAATCGCAGACTTGATAGGGCTTAAAGCTCCCATATTATACACTTTTCGGTACTATTATACACCATATTATGTGGTCTTAGTGGTCCCTAATATGTTTTTCTTTAATTGTTTGCTGAAAAAAACTTTCAGATAATTTATTGTACTATGCTGATGTTCAGCTAATCTCACAATGGCCTATTTTTTAAAAAGAGCTGCAGCTCCCCTCGTAAATATACAATCTTTGAGCTGCCCCTGCCCCCTGTCCGGAAGCGAAGCCAGATACGCCTCGCCCTCTGTCTGTCAGGGCCGTGGACCAATAAGAAATAGGGGTGTGGGCTGCACAGTGGAAGCTTCTGGCTTTCCAGTTTGTGAGGTCAGAAACGAGGAGAATTCTGACTGGAGTATATTGGGGGGGACGGGTGGGGGTTTCAGAAAGGGGGAGAGTGAGAAAAGGAGAGATTGTTATTTTTTTTATATTTTGGCAGTCTCTAGGCACACCGTGGACCCATGGATATGTTAGAACACATTTAAAAAGTGCATTTAGCATAATATGTGACCTTTAATCAACTTTGTGTCAACTCGTTTGGTGATGGCTTGAATGTAACCGGCATTCATTTATATGAAAAAATTGCGCACTGTAGCTTTAAGAATATTTTTTTTGCAGTATTTATACACTAATAATAATATAATGTCTGTCTTTACTATATTGTTAAAGGTGCTACGAGGAACTTTTAAATATTTCTGAAACAGTCTAATTTTTCCTCTGATGATTATAAATTACATGTAACAGCAAACGAGACCATCAGTGCAACGAATGCTATTTTTATATAGTTTTTCTTAATGCCTTTGTCATGGGTATATACGCCCACCCAGGAACAACAGCTGGCGTAGTAAAAACACTACCGCAAACTGAAAGTCCCTCGGAGCACCTTTGAGGTAATTATACAACAATAATAATATAACATAATTAAAGCTGGGGTATGTGATTTCTGATCTCTGTTCGTATTGGCTGTTGGGACTGTCCATTCACTTTGGCACGACGTTGTTGGTGTAGAGCGTGTCAGGGAGGGGACCATAGGGGAGGGACCAAAGAGAACAAGTGGAGCGGTTGAGGTATTTGGATTTGAATCTCTATCCCAACTGCCCAAATCCTCCACCCCAGCTTTAATTAAATCAAGCATTTTACATTTGTTTAACCCAAAAACAACTCAGTCACAATAGACAATCTCTGAAGCATCGGAAACATTTATTTTACAACAGTACATCAGATCATTTCATTTACCCACACGTCCTCCCGACAGACTCAAACATTATCAGTCCATGCTAAACACATTAAAAACAAAAAGAAACATCCAAACAGAAGAAATTATCTACGATTCTCTAAGCACTGTGCGTCTGCGTGTAGCCTATATACAGCAGATTTTTTTTATTCTTTTTTTTTTAGCGATTTCGCCGATTCCATTGACAAAAAATGGGTTTCAATAACATCTAAAAGTCTATACATCCCCTTTCACATACCAGCTAGCCTTTATTAAGTATTAATTATTAAAAACAAACATAACAAAAATAAAATAAATAAAATAATAATGCTTCAGTGTTATAATCATCTGGTCGCTATACTCACACTTACTTTTTGTTATATTTTCAGTCATTGTTTTTAAGGTCTAAATCCAGGTGTGTGTGTTTTAACGTTGCATTCGCTCACACACTGTAGTTGCATGTTTGGTTGAAAGAGAGGGACAAGGAGAGACATAGAAAGATGGATTTTGGGGGTTTTTTAACAATGTTTTTTTAAATAGTTGGATGATGTGTAGCTCAAAATAAATCAACAGAGAATTTGCAGGTTTCATCATAATTATTATTTTTTATTTTAATTTTTTTTATAACATGGACAAATAGCCACCTTTTTCATCCCCGTTTGAATTTTTTGTCTAAATTTGACAAGATTATTAACTCTAGTTTGTGCTTATGAAATAGAGAATTTTGGGGATTTTATAGTATATACATGTATTCACTTGATATACAACAATTTTTTTCCCTATTTTTTAGCGTAAATTATTTTTTTCGAAACGTTTTTCAAAGTTATAAGTAACTGATGAACAATGATAGCATAAACCCGCCACGCATATACAAGCTTTTAAACAGCTGTAGGAATCCCTACGCATGAAAGGGTAAATTTAGCTTTTTTCGTAGCTTTAAAACTGAGCTAGTTTAGGACTTTTAATTGTATAAATTTCTTTATGAACCTGCAGATTCCCTGGAACAACCTTTTAAAAATGTAACAT
>CASHTC010000424.1:327877-337877 GCA_949357725.1 Hyperoplus immaculatus
ACACACACACACACACACACACAGATTAAGTACATAAACATATATAAAAGTGGATCTTATAACAAAACTAAAAATGATTAAATGAATTTCAAATTGTTGTTAACATACTTTTCTTAATGTATACCTCTATTTACTTACACAGTAGTGTATGCATTTATTGATTGATTGATGCTTAAACTATCATTTCACCCTCTATATTAGATAAGTCAGAAGTGGTGCAACGTCGTGTGTGTGTGTGTGTGTGTGTGTGTGTGTGTGTGTGTGTGTGTGTGTGTGTGTGTGTGTGCAACATTGTGTAACCATTAGAATGTTGTTCCATCATGAGAGTGTTTGTGTGTTTATCTGTCCTTGTGTTACCGGAAAAACATTCTGTCGTAATTCCACATGGTGTTTACAAGGTGTACAAATACTTTGGCAAGTTTGTACAGCTTGCTTTAGCCTGGCATTCCCAGACCTGTTACTAGGCGCTGGCATTCCCAGACCTGCCACTAGGCGCTGGCATTCCCAGACCTGCCACTAGGCGCTGGCATTCCCAGACCTGCCACTAGGCGCTGGCATTCCCAGACCTGCCACTAGGCGCTGGCAAAATAAATTTGCTGCGCCCGTTGGTCTGGACACTCTCCGTTGACGCTTTTTCAAAAAGGTCGAGAAATCCTGACCTATGTATGGTGCTCTGGGGAGGACGTAACCGGATGACAACAGTGACGTGCATGCAATGTCGAAGCCGTGATAGTAAACATCAAAGATGGCTGCGGATATGTTGTGTGAGTTTGAGACTGCTTTGGCCTCGACCCTTAACGATTTGGAAGACGGCACTCAAATCTTTCATTAGCAAGTAAGTGGAATGTTCTGTTTTGCCGACCGACAACGGCAAACGTTTAATGTAACAGTTTAACAGCTGTTCGCTAAACGAACAGGGCTTAATACGTCACCTTCGCATCGCTCTGATTGGTTGTAGTGCTATCCAACTGCGTGCAGTAGCATTTGAAATGCACGAGTAGGAGCCGCCCTTTGAGTTGGAAATTACTACTGATCGCGGCCAGACCCTCTATCGTTCAAGATATCAGGGTCTGGATTTCCAGGCTACAACTTGCTATCATCTTTATTTAATATATGTTAACTATCCACCCACTTCTTGTCAATTTAAAGGAGAAGTAAGTGATATTTTATCATTAATATACGTGTTAAATATATTCATACAGCACTCACTTAAACAGTATGCACAGTTCATCACACAGGTCTCCCAGTCATTCAGCTTCTCACTAATTGCCAGATACAATTTTGAGTATCTGGCCGCTCGTTTTTTATCCAATCAGGAGACAGAGCGCTATAAAGAGGCGGGTCTCTGTGCCCGTGAACGATGACTCGCTGCTCTCCATCGCGGCACTATCTGATGAAGACGGCTGTGTGTTCATGTTCAAAAGTCATCTGAGCATCCACACTCACAAACACACACACACACACATACCCCCCTCACACACACAGACAGACACAGACACACACACACAGACAAACAAACACACAGACAGAGACACACACACAGACAGAGACACACACATCCACCCACCGACCCCCCTCCCACGCACACACACACACACACACACACACACACACACACACACACACACACACACACACACACACACACACACACACACACACACACACACACACACACACACACACACACACACACACCTCTCTCGTCTGTAGTCATCTGGGCCTCGAGGTCCTCAGGAGAGATGTAGAACTCGGGCTCCTGGTCCATGGGCGGCCGGGGTTTACACTTCCCACAGCAGCAGTTACAGCAGCAGCACAGGCAGCAGCAGAAGTAGCAGCCGGTGGACAGACAGCAGAACACAAACAGGGCCTGGATGGAGAGAGGGATGGATGGAGAGATGGAGAGAGGGAGAGAGAGAGAGAGAGAGAGAGTGAGAGAGAGAGAGAGAGAGAAAGAAAGAGACAGACAGACAGACAGACAGACAGACAGAGGGGGAGAGAGAGACAGACAGACAGACAGACAGACAGACAGACAGACAGACAGACAGACAGACAGACAGAGGGGGAGAGAGACAGATAGATAGATAGATAGATAGATAGATAGATAGATAGATAGATAGATAGATAGATAGATAGATAGATAGATAGATAGATAGATAGAGAGAGGGGGGAGAGAGACAGATAGATAGATAGATAGATAGATAGATAGATAGATAGATAGATAGATAGATAGATAGATAGATAGATAGATAGACAGACAGACAGATAGATAGATAGATAGATAGATAGATAGATAGATAGATAGATAGATAGATAGATAGATAGATAGATAGATAGAAAGAGAGAGAGATGGGTTAGATATTTAACAAGCTAATTTGTTTCCTCCTTAGCTAATGCTGGTGCTCACACTAGAAGACAGAGCCTGGAAATTCAGACCTGCCGCTGGCAAATTAAATGTCAAGAAATCCTGAGCTGGGGGCGCCTTTAGCTCAGTTGGTAGGGCGTCCCCCTCCCGGGCCGGGCCCAGCAGCAGACCCGGGTTCGATTCCAGCCCGCGGTCGTTCTCTGCATGTCGCTCCCCTCTCTGCCCCATTTCACCTCTGTCTCTACACTATCAATAAAGCATAAAAAAAAAAAAAAAAAAAAAAAAAAAAAAAAAAGGAAATCCTGAGCTGCCAATCAAATCGTTCTTTCAGATATGGGCGGGCCAGAGCCCTTTGTATGGTGCTCTGGGGCGGACGTATCCGGATGACGACAGTGCTGTGCATCATGCGCCGTCGAAGCCGTGATAGTAAACATCAAAGATGGCTGCGGATATGTTTTTTGAGTTTGAGGAAGCTTCGGCCTTTAAAAAAATATATATATATTAAATTGTCAAAAAATTGCCCTGCCACCCTCTCACCTTGGCCCACCAGCTGGACAGGACTAAGGTGTTGACGTTCTCATAATGATTCGGTACATCTATGCATGCTTATTTTTCATGTATATATTATGTGTGTTATGTTGTGTTCTTTTGTGGATAAAAAAAAAAAAATGCTAACACATCTTCCCAACCCCTGCCCTGCCCCCCTCTCACCTTGGCCCAGCAGTTATATTGTTGTATTTACTAGATTACTGAACCCCTCTCACCTTGGCCCACCAGCTGGACAGGACAAAGTAGGTGTTGTCGTTCTCATAATGATTCGGTACATCTATGCGTGCTTATTTTTCATGTATGTACTGTATATGTCTGTTATGTTGTATTAATTTGTGGATAAAAAAATTAAATTAAATTAAAAAAAGATAAATTAAATTAAATTAATAATTAATAATAAAACTAAAATAAAACTAAAAGATAATAATAATAATAATAATAATAATAATAATAATAATAATAATAATAATAATAATAATAATAATAATAATTAAAAAAATAATAATAAACCCATCTTCCCAACCCCTGCCCTGCCCCCCTCTCACCTTGGCCCACCAGCTGGACAGGACAAAGTAGGTGTTGACGTTCTCCTCTCCAAACTGCTCGGCCACGTAGAGCCCCAGGGAGCCGTACTTATCGTAGATGTTCTTCTTGGTGACGTCGCTCAGGATGGAGTGAGCGTTGTTGATCTCCTTAAACTTCTCTGACGCGTCGGGGTTGTCCGGGTTTTTATCAGGGTGGAACTTCAACGCCAGTTTCCTGTGAAATAAGATAAACAATGGAGATTAAAAAATGGCTTAAAGCTGCAGTGTGTAGAATTTTGGGCTTTATTTCCTAGCAGATTTTGTAGAAAATAATTATAATATCCATAAGTACGTTTAATTTAGTGCATAATAGCTGAATTTATTTTTTAGAATTATTATTTTTTTCCTTAGAAAGTGTCTCATATGTCCATATTTCTCCATACTTTGGACCAAGGCCTTGTCACCGCCATCAGGTGCATTTTTTAAAATTTAGAATTGTTCTTGTCCTTGAAGGCCACTGTAGCTTCTGTTATTATTCGAAAGGGTTGGCGTTACCCAGGGAGCGTTGCATTCTAGAACTTTCTAGAACTTACTTGATGATGTCACATCACACACTGCACCTTTAAATGACAACATGTGTGATTGTGGCTTGGTGAGAATTTTCTTTTCTCAAAAATACATAAAATACACTAAAAAATATCAGGGTGAAACTTCAACGCAAGTTTCCTGTGAAGAAGACAAAATGGAAGTTTAGGAATGGCACTGAATTACATTTTTTACGTCTGTTTAAGAATTAAACCGCCCTGTAATAAGTAAACTGGACCCTTTTGGTCACGGGGTTGGGTGGGAGAGGCTATCTGTTTATTTGTAACATACTCGATCATGTATGATTGATCATATACTATAAAATCAAAATTGCAAGTCATAAAAAAAATGTAACTGAAATGACAACCTTTGATTGTGTCTTGGTGAACAAACATTTTGCTCTGGTTAAAGGGGTTGAAAAAGATACATTTGTGGGCATTGTACCTTTGAGCATTTTCTGTGTATTATTTTGAGAACTTGTAACGTCTAATTTAAAAGGCCCAATGTAAGCTATTGGTCAAATAAATACATAAATATTGCAGTGAAAGTGAGACAGTGAGAGCTAGTAACAGGCCTCTGACTCCCTCTAGTGGTTCAAAACATATAACATTAATATTACAGGAGGAGTTTTCATCAATTTATAAATCATTTAATCCTTATTTAAATAGCACAAGTCATACATCGTAGTGAAACTCTAAGGGCTAAACATAAAAAGTGGAAAACACTAGTATACTAGTCAGTCAAAAAAAGTAAAAACACTTGAATTAAGCCAGACTGAAAAGCTGTTTTTTTTTTAAGATATTTTTTTTGCCATTGTTATGCTTTATTGACAGTGTAGAGACAGAGTTGAAATGGGGCAGAGAGGGGAGTGACATGCAGAGAGCGACCGCGGGCTGGAATCGAACCCGGGTCCGCTGCTGGCCGAGGCCCATGGGGGGGACGCCCTACCAACTGAGCTAAGGGCGCCCCCGAAAAGCTGTGTTTTAAATGGAATTCTGAAGGTATCCACATCCTTTCCAACTCAAAGGTCCCCCCACCCACAGTCTGGGTCTGGGATGATAATGGATAACAAAGCCTCACAGCGGGTCTTGCTTATTCACACCAAAAGCATCAGTGGGCCCTCAGGTTGCGCCTATTCAAAATCACATTTATTTTTCTTATGAGTTACTTCTTTCACTCTGCCATTGGCTGCTGCTTCGGCTATGTTGCTGTTCATTTGCATAAACTTCAGCGTAAATCTTTTGTGTTTGATGTTGTGTATGTTGTGATGGTGCAGGTGTTTGTTTGTTTGTTTGTTTGTTTGTTTGTTTGTTTGTGTTGTAAAAAAAAAGGACAAAAAAAAATTTCAACAAATATATTGTGAAAAAAAAAAAATTGTATGAAAAATTAATGGCTGATACAATCACTAGTAAAGCATTTGGTGTGAACGCAGTGTTAGACCGGACATAAGAGACTGCTACTGTGTGTGAGTGTGTGTGTGTGTGTGTGTGTGTGTCTGTGTGTGTGTGAACATATGTTTACCTGTAACATTTCTTGATGTCGTCTGTAGTGGCCGACTTGTCGAGTCCCAGGATGATGTAGAGAGATTCTCCTGACGTAGAGAGAGATCTCTGTCTCTGTTGCTCCATGGTGTCTCTCTCACTCTCTCTCTCTCTCTCACTCTCTCTTTCTCTCTCTCTCTCACTCTCTCACACACACTCACTCACTCCCTCACCTGTAAAAACAACACAAAGAGAGAAAGAAGGTGATGAATTTGAAGTTACCTTGTTATTTTTACTCTCTCTCTCTCTCTCTCTCTCACACACTCACTCTCTTTCTCTCTCTCTCTGTCACTCTCTCTCACTCCTTCACTCACACTTTCTCACCTGTTAAAAACACAGAGACAAAGAAGGGGATGAATTTGAAGTTACCTTGTTATTTTTACTCTCTTTCTCTCTCTCTCTGTCTCTCTCTCTCTCTCACTCTCTCTCTCTTTCTCTCTCTCTCTCTGTCACTCTCTCTCACTCCCTCCCTCACACTTTCTCACCTGTTAAAAACACACAGAGACAAAGAAGGGGATGAATTTGAAGTTACCTTTTTCTTTTATACATTAACCCCTTTCTTCCTGAAGATATTTTAGACAGATCCAGATACTAGCCTGTTCCTACCAGACCATCGTACTTCATTTAGCCTGTTCCTACCAGACCATCGTACTTCATTTCATTTGTACAGAAGGTCTGGAATCGCTCAATTGACAAACGTTAACTCACTTGAAGGCGGGCGGGTGTCTGTATGTTGAAGTTTAAAACTATTGGATCTGCCCAGTGCCACTCTGGACCTGCCAACCAATCGCACTTGCTAAACGAGAGACTGTGTTCGACTAGTTAACCAGTGGGGGAGATCCTCTGAAGTAAAAGCGTTTCATAGGCGTACTGCTACTGTTGTCTCAAAGTTCAGAGTAGTCAGTGACTTATTACCTCTAAGAGAGAGAAAATATTACTGCTTTCATTTGGTGCTTCAAGATTCTAGAAGGTTTTATTATCATATGCACAACAATTACAAAGCAGTCGCTGGCAATGCAATGCTTTAGTCTTGGGCTCCTTCAATAGAGCGATATGATTAAACGTAAGAGTATAGTGGAAACATAAGTATGAAAGATGAGACTTAACTAACAGAACTAAGTAAATGGTCTAAGTTATAACAAAATAAATAACATAAAAAAAGTATAAAGTACAAGGGATTGGCTTTTTTTTTTATATATATATTTTTTTTTGGCATTTTTATGCTTTATTGATAGTGTAGAGACAGAGTTGAAATGGGGCAGAGAGGGGAGTGACATGCAGAGAACGACTGCGGGCTGGAATCGAACCCGTGTCTGCTGCTGGCCGAGGCCCATGGGGGGGACGCCCTACCAAGTGAGCTAAGGGCGCCCCCCCCCACCTCCCGGGATTGTCTTTTGATTGCTGCAGGAGCTCTACTGTTCTGGCAACTGGCTTTATTGAAGAATGGAGCTAAAACCACCACCAGTATGACTGTGTGTGTGTGTGTGTGTGTGTGTGTGTGTGTGTGTGTGTGTGTGTGTGTGTGTGTGTGTGTGTGTGTGTGTGTGTGTGTGTGTGTGTGTGTGTGTGTGTGTGCGTGCGTGCAAATGAATAGAACCTGGATCCCTGTAAAGTTGACCAGTTTAAAACGTTGCTGGAGAATCACTTTTTGTTGCATTGGCCTTTAACACAAGTTGAGACTTTGACACTCCTAACTTTATTTCCCTCATGTATCTTATATGTTGTTTTGTATTGTGTCTTGTAACAGCACTTTGGTCACCTGATGCTGTTTTTAAATGTGCTGTAGAAATACATTTGACTTTGACTAAACAAGAAAAATATTGTGGTTTTTGGTGTGTTGTTGTTTCGACACAAGAAAATGTTTCGATTTTTTTTTGCAAATTATGAATTGAATTCAAAATCATCGGAGATCAGACAGAATCATGATTTTTACATGAATTGACTTTCTTCACCACCCCTATGCAGCGCTGTTTTTCATCACACTGACATAAGAACCTTTCTCTACTTTCCCTGAAATCTCATAACGGATTTTCTCCATATAAAGAGTACCAGAGAACTCCATGAGCCGCATATTAATATATTTGGGGCGACTGTGTCTCAGGTGGTAGAGCGGGTCGGCCGATGATCAAAGGGTTGGAGGTTCGATCCCCGCCCTGCCACTTGTGTCATGGTTGTCGTGTCCTTGGGCAAGACACTTCACCCACCTTGCCTCGTGTGAATGTCGATAGTTAGCCTGCTGCTATCGGTGTATGAATGTGTGTGTGAATGGTAACGTGGGAAAGGAGAACAGGTCTACCTTGCAAAAGAGTCTTCGGTCTCAATGGGATTTACCTGTATACATTAAGGTTAAAAAATAGAATAAAAATCAAAGCAGGGGGCTATCTCCTTATTCCAAACCTTAGAAATTATTAGAGATAATCCCATACTGGACAGACAAAAGAAACTCAAATAATTGGCTTGTATAATAGGTATTCATGTATGAAAGTCCTTTAAGATATCCATTCTTTGACCTTTGACCTAGGCAGTGACCCAGCCTTACACAGCAGACAACAGGTGTGTATGGGGGTTGGCACGGTGACGGCTTAGAGACCACAGTAAGCCAATTCACCCACGCAGACGCACACACACACACAGTCAAGCAGAGAGAGACACACACACACACACACACACACACACACACACAGTCAAGCAGAGAGAGAGAGAGAGAGACACACACACACACACACAGTCAAGCAGAGAGAGAGAGAGAGAGACACACACACACACAGTCAAGCAGAGAGAGAGAGAGAGAGAGAGAGAGAGAGAGAGAGAGAGAGAGAGAGAGAGAGAGACACACACACACACACAAACACAGTCAAGAAGAGACACACACACACACACACACACAAGCAGAGACACACACACACACACACAGTCAAGCGGATACACGCACACAGTCAAGCATACACACACACACACGCACACGCACACGCACACACAAACACACACAGACCAGCAGACTTAAAACTAACTACAGGACAATTACACCAGAGCTGCACACACGATTCATAGGCTCAATATCATAACAAGAAAAATTGTCCCAATCACACATCAGGTGCAACTCAAACAATCAGAGTATTTTTGGTTTTTCTATAATTCAATTCAAGAGAAACTTTCACATATATTCTAGATTAATTACAAACACAGTGAAACATTTCAGGCTTTGTTTCTGTTTAATTTAGTTGATTATGGCTTACAGCTCAAGAAAATCCATCAGAATATTACATACAAGACATAAATAATTTTGCATGAATTACTGCATTAATTAATGCCAACCAGTTACTATGGTTTTGACACTGTGGGCAAGTGCCAAGTCTTGCTGTAAAAGTAATAATGAAAATGTTGGACCTTTATTTATACTAGTAGATGAAGTAAAACAGACAAGAATCTAAAAAATGACCAGTGCTTGAAAAAGTAAAATACATTTATTTTATTTTATTTATTTTTTAAATTGTTTGCATAAAAATAAAAAAATGTGTAGGGTGTTGTAAATGTAAAAAATAACTCTCAGATAATTATATATATTCCTACAATAAAGTGAAAAAAAAAACAATATTTTTGCCTACAGTATACAGCTCCAGAAAAAATGAAGAGACCCCTCCAAATGTTCAGTGTCTCTCGTTTTACTATTTTATGTTTGAGTAGAATGAACATTTTGGTTTTATTATATAAATTACTGACAACATTTCTACCAAATTCCCCCCAGAAATATTGTCATAAAAGAGCATTTTCAATAAGTAATGTAGAGATGAAGATTTAAGAAAAATCCAGACTGGTCTCTTCATTGTTTCCGCAGCTGTATCTTTTTACAGAAAGCCCTATGTGGGACCAGATGGCAAACCTTACAATGGCTGGACAATGTGACACGTCAGGCAACCCATCTCTTTAACACCTCCTTCCCTAAACCCCTCCCACTAGCACTGTGCCTCTGGGATTAACCAATCAGAGCACAGACACACCACCACCTGACTGGGATTAACCAATGAGAGCGATTCATATATACTGTTGGGGATTATCACCACACTGAAAGACTGTTCTAGTGTGTGTGTGTGTGTGTGTGTGTGTGTGTGTGTGTGTGTGTGTACGTGTGTATGTGTGTGTGTGTGCCTGTCTACGTGTGTTAGTGTGTATGTGTGTCAGTGTGTTAGTGTGTGTGTGTGTGTGTCTACATAACTGTGTCTACGTGACTGTGTGTGTCTCTCTCTCTATCTATGTTTGTGTGTGTGACTGTGTGTGTGTGTGTGTGTGTGTGTGTGCATCTGTGTCTGTGTGTGCCTACGTGACTGCATGTGTGTGTGTGATACAGTGAGCCCCTACCAAAGGCCCCGCCCACCTTCATCTGTCGGCCAATGAGTTTGTGTCTTGTTGAATGAGCTGTAAGTGAAATTGTCCAATCA
>CASHTC010000424.1:345377-367877 GCA_949357725.1 Hyperoplus immaculatus
ATTCTTAAATCCGTACAATTAATATGTATTAAGTAAGATATCAATATTAATCAAAATTCAAGAGCAAAAGCAATGTTATTCAAGCATATTCGCATCATATGTATATGCGTGTATATGCATTTCACTGTACTATGTCATGGGCTGATGTCACTCATTAGGTTGGAAAATGAGAATGCAGTTTCTGTAACATGAATTCCTGCAGTCGTCTTGTTTACACACACACACACAGACACACACACAGAGACACACACACACACACACACACGAAGACACACACACAGACACACACACACACACACAGACACACACACGAAGACACACACACAAAGACACACACACACGCAGACACACACACGCAGACACACACACGAAGACACACACACGAAGACACACACACTCAGACACACGCAGACACACACACGAAGACACACACATGAAGAGACACACGCACAGACACACACTGACACAAACAGAG
This sequence comes from Hyperoplus immaculatus, assembly GCA_949357725.1. NCBI lineage: Eukaryota > Metazoa > Chordata > Actinopteri > Uranoscopiformes > Ammodytidae > Hyperoplus > Hyperoplus immaculatus. Next base: position 345,853 of record CASHTC010000424.1, read on the forward strand.
ACAGAGACACACACACAAACACACACACACACACGCAGACACACACACACAACCGTTTTGATTCTAACATCAGAGCCTGAAAACGAAGCTCGTCTCCTTCTGTGTGCGGTAGAAATATCAATAGCACGTACCCCAGCGCAGGGATCCGAGCTCGGGGATCATTTCAGTTTTTCAAGTCTCACTTTTAGACACTCTGTCACACTGTCTGCACCACACAGCTAAGTTACAGTCAGAATCAGAATAGACACATTACACACACACAGACACACACAGACACACACACACACACACACACACACACACACAGACACACACACACACAAAGACCGATTAAAGGTGCAGTCAGTGATTCTGGAGAATGCTTGTCGTTGAAATTTGTCAAAATCAGTGAATATCGGGGCGCTGCGGTGGCGTAGTGGATAGAGCGCGTACCATATTGGCTCCGGCCTTCGTTGCAGTGGTCGCTGGTTCAAATCCGACCCGTGGACCTTTACTGCAGGTCATCCCCCCCCCTCTCTCTCTCTCTGTCTCTCTCTCTCTCTCTGTCTGTCTTCCCATTTCAACTCTGTACTGTCAAATAAAGCTTGGAAATGCCAAAAAAAATCCGCAATTCTCAAGAAAGTTAACCGTGGATGTAGCACTGTACGGTGGCATTTTATATTGACATCCGTTGCATCCCTAGCAGTAAACAATGTCATTGCACTACAGTAGCACAGTGGTAATCCCCCTCTCTGCCCTACTACAGTCCAATAGGTGTAGCCTGATTTGATGAGACATGGCTTTAATACAGTCTGAGTCACTATAGGCTATACTAACTAAACACATGATGACACACACACACACACACACACACACACACACACACACACACACACACACACACACACACACACACAGAACATTTTTCATCCTGCCTTTGATAGCCCAACCAATACATATATTTCCTGCTACTATATGTGGCTTACACACAAACACAAACACTGAAAAAATGTGTTCTCTTGCCTTTGATATCCCATATACGTACATTTTCTGAGAGACGTGACGCACATTGGCATGTTTTTATTTACAAAGCCTTGACCGGGAAGCTTCCTCGTTATTTAACTGAATTGCTGCAAATCTCAGATGGGCTTTATCAGACCCACTCCACTGACATGCTTATGCTTTATGTCCCACAAGCCCGGTCTGAGCTGGGAAAGACAGCTTTTAGCTTCAGTGACCCTGACTCCTGGAACAATTTACAGCAACAAATTAAACTAAATACCTTCATATCCTTTAACCAATTTAAACAAAGTATTTTAAATCTGCCAAACTCAATCTGTAACTGTTTTAATTAGGCTATATTGTACTTTCACCCATTTAATTTTAATTGCTACCACTTAATCTTCACCACTGTGTAAATGTTTCAATTGTTTTTCTCTTCACCTGTTGTTGTGTATTTGATGTATTTGCGTTGAATATTGTTTATGTATTGTTGTTTTTCCTTTCAATTTGTTTGAACTCGACACCATTGTAAATGAGGGTCACCCCTCAATTGGTCTCTCGAGGATAAATAAAAGTTAAATGAAAAAAAATTAAAATGGTGCTTTTACACACACACGCGCGCACGCACACACACACGCTGACTCAGAAAACAAAAGGATTTGTTATTGAAAACACTGACTCATATATGACGTTTTTCACTTGCGGGAAAAGCCCCTTGTTGTTGATGTTGGTGCTATTTTTCATAAATTATTTAAGCTCAGACACTGCAAGCATAGCACTGGTCAATTTTGAGATTTTTCTGTTTATTTATCTTCCATAACATGTCTTCTTTCATACTAGTATAAATCAAAAGGTCCAACATGTACATTCAGGTGTTTATTGGACTAAACCTTGTCTGTTTGCTTCTGTATATTTCTCCTATACAACCATCTTTAATGGACATTATCTCAACATAATTTATTTTTTCAATACTCTGAACCAAAAATCTCAACTTCTAAAGCGCTTACATCAATTAAACTTTCCACAATCATTCTCAGCACTATTCTGAAGGTTATTACAGGAGGATTTGTTCATATGTTGTTAATTGTCTGATTTATGAGACATTTTCTTCTTAATAACATGCTGAAAATGCATGCACCGTCACACACACACACACAATCCAGTTCGTAAACCCACCTGCCACTTCATATACACATCACTTGAAGACACAGCGACACAAGCTCAATTCAGCTATTTCAGATTCACTCGTAAGCAAACCAATAATAGGAATACAGTCCCATTCAGAACAATATAATGGGAATATGTTCCTAGCTATAGATGCCTAAATAAACAGCTATTGTGTTGACCTGATGTTAATCAAATTGCATGGGGAGTTGCACCTGTCACGGCAATTTTTCCAAAGACAGGCGAGAACAATAAGACAGATTACACACATCACACACACACACACACACACACACACGCACACACACACACACACACACACACACAACCACTACTGTACTCTATTTTATAATTTCTAAATAAGCCCTAAAAAACGTTCCTTGCACTTTTTATTACTAGGAGAAATAACAGTGTTATAGCCCATGTGAACCCACATCCACACAATCATTCCACTTATGTTAATTGGGGAGTTATTAGACTGATAGTAAGCATCTGAAAAGAGTTGTAGGCATATTTGTCTATCCAAATTACCGATATTTTGGCCAATGGTATTACTCTCAGATAGGCTATAACCAGGTTATTGAATAGACTGGCAGATTCATCGCTCGGGAAGTTTAGAATGCAGTTAAATTTTGATTTGTAAAATTGCTGGCGTTTATATTTACATATATATGTGGGGAAAAAAATTACAAAAAAATGAAACCTGCCTTCACTTAGTGCGTTCGTGACTGGCAACGAAGCTAGAATATACCGGTCGGCTGTAGGACTCAACACCGTGGTTAAAGCGGATAATCTCCCAAGAGGAACACACATACACACACACACACACACACACCGCATCCATGTTTGTTATCCAGTGTCTTTAGCGTGAGCCTGGTTTGAATCAACTAGCTAGCATTTAGCGTGCTAACTAATCCAAGGGCAGCAGCAGCAGCATATAGCAAAGCCACCTAACTGCTAACTGGTAAATTCTTACCTGATATTCCTCCAACCAACCGCAGTGTGTCTTTCAGTTATAATTTTGTCCACGGTGACGCTCGCTTAACACGATATTAATCTATTATCACTATTGTTATTTCTTGATTATAATACTGGCATCTCAGATTTGAGTTAAACCATTCAAACGACAAGTCGTTCGTTAGTATAACAGACACACGGAGCTAACGGCTACACCGGGAGAGCTGTCACAACCGGGAGCGCGAGCACGAGCGTGTCGTCGCCAGCAAACCCTCCCACTGCGCGCCCACGACACAGGAGGAAGTCCTGCTGCCTTCAAGAACAATCGGACAGCACAGACACTTGGGAACATTTAAAGGTGCTACGAGGAACTTTTAAATATTTCTGAAATGGTCTAATTTTTTCTGTGATAATCATAAATAACATGTTTAAGTCTAACTGCACACTTATACATGTTTTTTTAGATAGAAGCTGAATTACATTACTATGTTGTTAAGGAACACATACATGCCGGTGTTAATATTGAAAAAAAAAAATTGTATATGTTAAATATCAGCATTTTAAGACTTTTATGTATTGTAAATTACTTTTGAGCTTTTTTGTCTATCATTGTAAAACTTGTTTGGCAACACTTTCAACATTGGATATCTGGAAAAGAGACTGTGTCAACTACATTATAATTGTATTATATTAAATGTGGAAATGTATCAACAATTTAGCGACAGAAGCAGATTTAGTCGAAGTGTCGCAAATTCCCAGGTGTATTGAACGCAACATCAGTTTGGCTACTCACTCAGCAAGCAGCGTTAAGAAGAAAAACTTGAAGGGAAATTCTCTGAACTCAACTAAAAGGTAATTTACCATTAATTGTTATAAATCTTATCGTCATATAAAGCTGCTTAAATGGCTAAAGTTGTCTGTTAACCAAATCAAAAAGTTTTAAATTTAATCGTAAGAGTTGTACGTTACTATGTTCGGTTTAGCTATGTCATGGGCTAACGGTTAGCACCAACGGCTAACCGCTACCTTTGTTAGCTTCGCTTTAAAAAGTCGATATAAGTGAATTAAAACGGCTCCACACTTGTTAAACTTCTTGAATCAGACGGCACACAACTTATTAAAGTGTTTAACCATTCAAATTAGCGATAGGAATACCGTACCATACTTTAAAATATGTATCTCATTGTTAGCCACATAGCACTAAATGTCAAACCCTATTGAGTTCCTGTCAATATTTGTTTCTGATGATATGAGCTTCATATTGAAAATGCCGTCAAAGTTATTGATATGCCTGAAAGGGGCGTATACTGTATTGTATACTTGTTATCCACAATGTAAAATATATTAATTACATAGTGCACAGTACTCTGATTTCAATTACACTGCAGACATTGTTATTTAAAGCACCAGTCAATCTCTAGATTTGTCTATTTTATCCTTCATAACATAATAACGTCGTCTTTCATATAAATCAAAATGTACATGTAGGTGTTTTATTTTACTTAACTTTGAGTGTTTGCGTCTGTATTTTCACCTAGTTTTTACTCGAATAAAATGTCGCCACTTCTAAAGGACTTATCAAATTTTCCATAATCATTCTTAGAACTATGTTGAAGGTTATTACAGAAGGATTTGTTCATGAGTTGTCAATTGTCTGATTTATGAGACATTTTCATCTTCTATCTCAACTAATGCTTCCTGCTTTAAAGGGGCACTGTGTAACATTTTAAGTAATTTATTTGCTAAAATCAACATCCTCATTCATTAACATGTCCTCGTTGGTGTAAAATCACCTCTGCCAATAATCTGAATTATCCTCCTGAGCGGAGAATTACAAATATTAATATTACATTTTGTACATTGAGCAGGCAGGTCTTATGGAGGCATCCATGTTTTTGGAATGTCATCAGGTGCATTGTTCAGAATTTAGAATTGTTCTTGTCCTTAAAGGCCACTGTAGCTTCTGTTATTAATCAAAAGGGGTGGGGGGGGGTTACTGTTTCTCATATAAAAATTAACCAAACATGTTATGGAAAATACCTGTATTAAATTGCAAAACTGACAATTTTTTCCACTTTTTCTTGCAGTTTTTCTGCGTGATTCACACAGAGATCTAAAGATGTCTTCAGGTGCTCTGTTCCCCAGCCTGGTGAGCGGATCTAGAGGCAGCACCAGTAAGTATCTGGTGGAGTTTCGCGCCGGTAAAATGTCCCTGAAGGGAAACGTCGTGACTCCGGACAAACGCAAAGGCACCGCGTACATCCAGCAATCGGATGACTCGCTCATTCACTTCTGCTGGAAGGACAGGACCACCGGGAACGTGGACGATGTGAGTAAATAGGGACTTTAAGCAACGACGGTTGAGAGGACGGCTACGGCGGTCGAGTAGAATTTTGAGCATTCGAGAATTTATGTCATCACCTCCTATCGCTGTAGTCAGAGCGAGTCAGAGCCGCAGTCCGTCTGTTTACAACGGCAGAACGGGGTTTTTGACGTTGTGAGCGCTACACCAACTGCAGCAAGTAGCCGGTCTAAGAGTTGCTAGGTGATAGTGTAGCCCGTTGGAATCTTCTCCTGGCGCCGTAGCCGTCCCTAAAACACCGCTGCTTAAAGTGCCTAATGTCGACCAACAACTTCTGCAACTTTCAGGCTATGTGGTCTTATAAAAATCAAGATGTCAGGTTTTTTTTTTTTTTTGTTTAATTTATTTATTGGGTTTTTTTTTCATTTTTAAGGGACACCAAGAACATACACAAAGAACAGCTGCCTCCGAGCTCAAACGAAATCAAAATACATCACGCGAAAAAACAGCAAGCTTTCACACGAAAATGCCTACAAATAGACGTGTAAAACAAACAAACAAAACGAGCAGCGACTAGATAAAGCAAGGAACACAAATTTTTTTCAATTTTTTTTAGATAAATAATTAAAATAAGTTATAAAAGAATCCCATTTTTTTTGTGAATTTATTAGCACAGCCTTTCACTGTTAATTTAATTTTTTTCAAATTTTAAAAAGAACATAACGTCTTTGAGCCAGATTTGAATTGATGGGGGATTAGGGGATTTCCGCATGAGTAAAATACGGCGTCTTGCCAGAAGGGAAGTGAAGGCTAATGCTTCTGATTGTAAGGATGAAATATGGGGTTGTTGAGACCCCTTCACATTCTGATCAAAGGCTCAGATTCCAGTGCAACACACAGAACATCTAGAATAAACAGCATAGTGATGGAAATATGGCTTTCAGGTCTTTATTTCAGAGCTCCAGTGACGTTGCCATCTTGGCTCTTCCCTACTTGTCTATCTTGGTTTACAGGTGAAACTCGAAAAATTAGAATATCATGCAAAAGTTGATTTATTTAAAGGTGCAGTGTGTAATATGACATCATCAAGAAAGTTCTAGAAAGTTCTAGAATGCAACGCTCCCTGGGTAACCCCAGCCCTTTCGCATAATAACAGAAGCTACAGTGGCCTTCAAGGATAAGAACAATTCTAAATTTTAAACAATGCACCTGATGACATTCCAACTATGACACTTTCAAGATGGCGGCACAAGGCCTTGGTCCAAAATATGCAGAAATATGGACATATATGAGACCCTTTCTAAGGGAAAAAATAATAATTAAAGAAAAAAATTTCAGCCATTATGCACTAAATTAAATGTACTTATGGATATTATAATTACTTTCTACAAAATATGCTAGGAAATAAAACCCAAAATTCTACACACTGCAGGTTTAAGTAATTCAGCTTAAAAGGTGAAACTAATATATTATATAGACTCATTATATGCAAAGTGGGATATTTCAAACCTTTATTAGTTATAATTTTGGTTATTATGTCTTACAGTTTATGAAAACCCCAAATTCAAAACCTTAGAACATTTGAATATTACATGAAATCAGTAAAAGAAAAAGGGATTTTTAATACAGAAATGTCGGCCCTCTATAAAGTATATTCATCCATATGTACTCATTACTTGGTTTGGGCCCCTTATGCATGGATTCTTGCCTCGATTCCAATTAATTTCCCATGATATTCTAATTATATGAGTTTCACCTGTATATTGTTCCTTTCTTTCTGCAGGATTTGATCATCTTCCCTGATGACTGTGAGTTTAAGCGCGTCAGCCAGTGCACCACCGGACGCGTCTACGTGCTGAAATTCAAGGCCGGGTCCAAGAGGCTTTTCTTCTGGATGCAGGTAAATGAGGGATGATTCTGTTTCCAGGTGGAGTCAGTCAGTCAGTGCGTTTCCATGCAGACTCATAATCGGGTAAATGAACGAATAAGACTTCAACAGGACTTGTAAAATACATGTAAACACCTTTATCCGATCCACTTCGCACACAAATCGGCACATTAACGGACAAGCGAAGTCGGATAAGAACACCTAGATAACTCGTTCATAGTCGGCATTCTCTCTGCATGTATACAGGGATCGGACATCGCAAATCGGAGTTCTCGTTCTGCGCTTGCTCGAGAATCCCTGCGGAGGATTTCACAAGGAAGTGGAAGGAGACGACGTAAAAAATAGTAGGGTTATTGCCGGAAGGGAACCGGACGTGGCTCTATAACCACTTGTTGAAAGGGCTACAGCGCCACCTAGCATAGCGGAGACAGCCACGCATCGGACATTTATCCGATTCCTGAAAGGCGATGTAAACTCGGACAAGTGACACGGTCCGTTCAAGTGTCTAGTTCGGTATATGTCTTAATCCAATCTAGTTGTGCCATGGAAACGCACTGAGTGATTCTGGAGAACGCTTGTTGTCAAAATCAGTGAATATCTCCTCATGATCCTCTACTTGTCCTGTTTTTTTGGGGGTAAATACACAGCCAAGGCTCTGTAAATGGGCATGTAAACAAAGTTGGCCCACCGTAGCTATCAACATGCCTGTTTTGTAGTTTTTAGGCTTTGTATTAAACACCAGATTTTTTTTAAAGGGACACTGTGTAATGTGACATCATCTAGAAAGTTCCAGAATGCAACGCTCCCTGGGTAACCCCAACCCTTTCGAATAATAACAGAAGCTACAGTGGCCTTCAAGGACAAGAACAATTCTAAATTCTGAACAATGCACCTGATGACATTCCAAAAACATGGATGCCTCCATAAGACCTGCCTGCTCAATGGACAAAATGTAATATTAATATTTGTAATTCTCCGCTCAGGAGGATAATTCAGATTTTTGGCAGAGGTGATTTTACACCAATGAGGACATATTTATGAATGAGGATATTGATTTTTAGCTAATACATTACTTAAAATGTTACACAGTGTCCCTTTAAAGACGGGTAGCGGCTCATGAGGAGATACTGACTGATTTTACCACAAAAAATCCTCAAAAGAATCAAGAATTACTGACTCCATCTTTTACAAAGCAGAAGAAATGGAGAGTGGTGACAGCTGTGTCCACTTGTGTTCAGCAGATGGATGTTGAATAGAGAGAAACTGAAGTGGAAGAGGAGATATTATTACACTCAAGCTGAATGGATGTCTATGGCTGTAATCAGTGTAATTGTCAGCCACTCACACATTTCATATTCCTTGCGTTCCGAATCGCATACTTTCTACTATTTAGTATGGTAGAAAAAAGATTTAGGATGTCCCGATTCTTATGGCCAGATTTAGGATGGTTGAAAGTACCCGGATGTCCTACTTCATCCGGCCAAGATTGTTGGTGTTGAAAACTGCATCCTATTTGGGCGATTTTGACCCACAATCCGGTGCGCATGTGAAGTGACGTCACATTGACGAAGCCTCCATATGAAAACAAACGGGGTGCGACGGATATAAAAGCAAAAGGCAAGATCAAGGCGCAATGTTATGATGAAATAAGAGAGTAAAAGTATGTCCCAATAGTATGCCTACTGCATCCTAACTAGTGTTGGGAACGTTACTTTAAAAAAAGTAATTAGTTATAGTTACTCACTACTTGTTCCAAAAAGTAACTGAGTTAGTAACTGAATTATTTTATAATAGAAGTAACTAGTTACCAGGGAAAGTAACTATTTGCGTTAGCCTACTGTAAAAAAAAAAAAGTTGCTGTATGTCAACAAATTTTGATTTTTCTGAGCAGTTTTCACAAGTCAGTTGAAATGAGTAGAACAGACAGGTAGGCCTACTTGTAGACTACATAACCTTCAATATTTATTGCACATCAACAGACAGCAAGAGGTTTATCCTGCACTTCAAGTAGGCCTAGCCTATTTTGTTCTCAACAAAAGTAGTAGAGGAAACTGCTGAATGTACCGTGCTGATCTGCTATCACTGGATTCACTTCAGGGGTGTCGGCTAAATCACCACTTAAGGCCAAAAACGTCATGAAGCATGAGACGATGAGAGGAGGTGTAAGGATTTATCCTATGTTTATTTCCTTCTTTAACATGCACAGCAGCATACAGATCCCAGGAAAATAACAGTAGCAATATTCCGCTTGTGAAGACACGCTAAACAGCTGTTGCAACCGGCGAATCGCGGCCGTTTAATAACTTGCATAAATGATCATTTATAGAGATCGGGAAACTCCATGCACTTACTCAGAAGGGCGATGCAAACAAACTCAGGGAGAGCACGTTTCAACCGTGGATTGATAGGTGGTTACTACGGCAACGTGCACGCTCACACAACAGAGAGAGAAAGAAAAATAAACTTCACTCAACAGGCGCTCCGGCTGACTGACGTGACGGCGCTAACTGACAGTTATAATGTCATCCACACTGAATAAAACACATCTTAAAACACACCGGTCTCCTCACTAGCAGTGTGTGTAGTATGGAGCCAGGGGTGCGTTCGGATTACACAGTTTATTCAATCAATTCATAGTAACGCATCGCATTTAACGTTCAGTAACGATAACGGCGTTGTAAGGACGGAAAAAGTAATTAGTTAGATTACGCCGTTACTGAAAAAAACGGCGTTATTCCCAACACTGATCCTAACTAGATTATTTTTATCGTCGGGTGTAGTATGTAGAATAGAAAAAAGAAAGAGTATGCGATTCGGAAAGCAGGGATATATTCTCCATTTCTGACCAGTAGTTTTCTCCTTTTATCTGCTTCACAAAAGGTTTATTTTTGCATTTTTTATTTATTTTTTTCTGTTCGATTTTCAGAAAAAAAGAAAACGTGCAATATCTATAACATAACAATGTGCAGACTAAAAACTTTTATTTTATTTTTTAAATTTTTTTAATTTTATTTATTAATTTTTTTTTATTAATCTTTTTGGTGTCAAACCTGGTTGACAACATCTCTGAAACAATCAAAAAAATGTAGCTTATTAATTTGGTCTATTGAGAATTTAGCTCTAATTTCAAACAATTATTTTTCCCCACATCAAGACTAGATGTAGTATACCAGACTTAAAGGTGCAGTGTGTAATATGACATCATCAAGAAAGTTCTACAAAATTCTAGAATGCAACGCTCCCTGGGTAACCCCAACCCTTTAGAATAATAACAGAAGCTACAGTGGCCTTCAAGGACAAGAACAATTCTACATTTTAAACAATGCACCTGATGACATTCCAACTATGACACGTTCAAGATGGCGGCACTAGGCCTTGGTCCAAAATATGCAGAAATATGGACATATATGAGACCCTTTCTAGGGGAAAAAAAAATTATTCAAAACTTTTTTTTCAGCTATTATGCACTAAATTAAATGTACTTATGGATATTATAATTACTTTCTACAAAATCTGCTAGGAAATAAAACACACAATTCTACACACTGCAGCTTTAATGTAATGAAATAAATGTATAAAAAAAGTTGCATTTAGTTACCTATTTAAAATGTCCAATGTGTGTTTTATTTTATTTTTGATGTCAAACCTTGTTCACTTCATATGAAAACCTCGGACACAAATCAAAGGCAAGTTTATTTCTATAGCACAATTCAGACACAAGGCCGTTCAAAGTGCTTTACAGGGGCAAGATTAGAATACATAAAACACATTAGAAAACATTTAAAAGCGAATGAAAAGAAGTAAATAAAATAAAAATTGCAGGTTAAAATGAAGCTTGTTCATTTGTTTTTTTCAATTTCAAACAATCCTTTTCCCCTCTTATTCCCTGTCAGGAGCCAAAGACAGATAAGGACGAGGATAACTGTCGTAAGGTGAATGAGTTCCTGAACAACCCTCCCATTCCCGGGGCGGGGGGCAGCGGAGGAGGGAGTGGGCACGAGCTCTCTGCTTTGGGGGGAGAGGGAGGCCTGCAAAACCTGCTGGGGAACATGAGCCACAACCAGCTCATGCAACTGATAGGACCAACCGGGCTCGGAGGACTGGGTGAGCAAGAGGGGGGATAGTTATTAGATGTTTTGTAGTTACGTTTTTATTTATTTATTTTTTTAACACGTTTTAGCTTTGGTACATGACATTACAATGTATCACATAGAAACATCGGAGCCTCACTCTGATTGGTCAAAGTGTCAGCTCATGTTAACTTTGACCAATCAGAAATCATATACCCCAGCTTTAAGTTTCTTCATTTGTCTATTTAGTTGGGATAGTTATTTGACTTTTTCATGCCATTAGAATGAGCCTTTTATATCTACATAGGAGCGGGGGCGCTGAAGCCACCATGTTGCACCGCCATGTTTCTACAGTAGCACAGAATGGACAATCTATAGAATAAATAACTAAACACATCTTCACCTCATCACTTGATATTGTGGAAAGACTTGAGGCAGTGGTGGATGATGCCATCTTTAGCAACTATAGCTTCTTGTCCTTGAAGGCCACCGTAGCTTCTGTACATTCTCCCAAAGAGAGGGGTCAGCAAGGGGTCAGAGTTCGTAATCTAGATTTTTTTTACCATTAGATGCTGCCAAAATACCTTTCTAAATACTTAACAAAGACCTTTTTATTTAATCTATTTGAATGTGAAGCTAAATTGACAGCCACAGTATTGTAAGTTTCCCGTTTTGCTTTGTGTGTGTTTGTCTAAGGAGGTCTGGGAGCGCTAGCTGGACCGGGACTCGCCAACCTGCTGGGCAGCGGAGGACCGGCTACTAGCAGCTCCTCTTCAAGGTGAGACAGACAGACAGTCAGACAGACAGACAGACACACAATTTATTTTTTCCTCGGCGTGGCCCAAATATGAACGTGGCGCAGCATTGCCTTCTGCTTTCACAAATAAGGAAATGCGTAATGTGTGTTCCTGAACTAAGTTTTTTTTGTCTTGTTAAAAAAAAAAAACTTCATTCTCGTAATATAACGCCCTTCTTTCATTCCTAAATGTACGACTTTTTTGTACTTTTTTTTCTCGTATTATTATTATTATTATTATTATTTTTTTTTTATTATTATTATTATTATTATTATTATTATTATTATTATTATTATTTTTCTTTTTTTTATATTATTATTATTATTATTATTATTATTATTATTATTATTATTATTATTATTATTTTTTATTATTATTTTTTAATCCTTTGTGGTCCTTATTCTCCTTCCTACATAACAAGTGGAGAACATGGTATATGTAAGAGTATGATCAAAAAATGAGCATTCAATACTGTGTGAGCGCTGGCTGTCTGTAAAATCTTGTATAAATAAAAAATGAAAAATGAGCATTCACTCTACTGTCCCCCCCCCCCCCTCCCCTCCCAGCTCTCGTAGTGCGTCTGCAGCAGCCACTCCCTCCTCCGGCTCGGCCCCGAGAACCAGCTCCGCTCTGGCTCCCACTACGCCTGTCACTCCTGCTGCTTCTGCTGCCTCTCCCACTACTGTAGCCCCCTCCACACCAGGTACATTAACTATAGCACTGCCATTATATACTCAGTCTTACGCTGTTTATACACAGCCTAGGCTCTGTAAACTGGTATGTAAACAAAGGGAATGCAATCATAACGAGCCCGTCACTTCGGCTGCCTCTCCCACTACTGTAGCTCCCTCCACACCAGGTACATTAACTATAGCACTGCCATTCTGTTTATACACAGCCTAGGCTCTGTAAACTGGTCTGTAAAGAAAGGAAAAAGAATCCATTGTTAATACACAGACTAGTCTCTTTAAACATAATGGGCCCACTGTACGCCCGTGACTCCTGCTGCTTCCGCTGTCTCTCTCACTACTGTAGCTCCCTTCACACCAGGTACATTAACTATAGCACTACCATTATATACTCAGTCATACGCTGTTCATACACAGTATTAATACACAGCCTAGCCTCTGTAAACTGGTTTGTACTGTAGCTCCCTCCACACCAAGTACATTAACCTTTATATACTCAGTCATACGCTGTTCATACACAGTATTAATACACAGCCTAGCCTCTGTAAACTGGTATGTACTGTAGCTCCCTCCACACCAGGTACATGGACTATAGCAGATTATTTATTTCAGTTGTACAACACATGAGTTTTTACAGAATAGATTTTAGATAGATAGTTATATATGGATGGATGGATGGATAGATGAATAGACAGACACCTGATTGTGTGTGTGTGTGTGTGTGTTTGTCTCCCTGTGTGTGTGTGTGTGTGTGTGTGTGTGTGTGTTTGTCTCCCTGTGTGTGTGTGTGTGTGTGTGTGTGTGTGTGTGTGTGTGTTATCCCCAGCAGCGGCCCAGACCCCCGTGGTGCCTGCCTCTGTGGGAAGCCCGTCCTCTCACACTCCCATCCAGCTGAGTGACCTGCAGAGCATCCTGGCCACGATGAACGTCCCCGCAACAGCAGCCGCTCAGGGGGCCGCCGGTGAGTTAGATGGATGGATAGATAGATAGATAGATAGATAGATAGATAGATAGATAGATAGATAGATAGATAGATAGATAGATAGACAAATAAGAAGATAGTGTGTGTGTGTGTGTGTTAGCAGCTCAAGGGGCCGCCGGGGGGTTATACAGACAGATAGATAGATAGATAGATAGATAGATAGATAGATAGATAGATAGATAGATAGATAGATAGATAGATAGATAGATAGATAGATAGATAGATAGATAGATAGATAGATAAATAGATGGACAAATAAGAAGATAGTGTGTGTGTGTGTGTGTGTGCGCTCCAACACAGAGCAATATAAGGAAGAGTAAACATGTCCGTTCTCCTGTGTTGCAGTGGACCTAGCGAGTGTGTGTGCACCTCTCTGTACTAGGACTAATCACAGATATACATACATTAGATCTAGGGATGGCCATTTAGAAGTTTTTCTTTAACCGGTTACCAGCAAGAATGAACGGTTATTAACCGTTAGGAGTTAATATAGCCTATTTATAGTGAAATACCTGAAGCATTATAGCAGGGCTCCCGACCTTCTTTGTTCCAAGGACCGGCATATTCAATTGAAAACTATCCAGGGACCAGTAGCCAATGTAAATGCATTTTGACACAGTTCACTTTCTTACATCCGGTTTAGCCATATCAAAATAAGAGTCTGGATTTGAGAGAAATAAAGATGTTTTTTTTTGTTCTTTTTACCGTTTAACCTTTAGTAATAACCGGTTAAAGACCTTCTTAACGGTTAACAGGTTAACCATGGTCATCCCTAATTAGATGTTACTAACACCTAACATGGTCCGTTCTGCTGTGTTGCAGTGGACCTAGCGAGTGTGTGCACCCCGGAGATGATGGCTCCCATCCTGACCAATAAGGAAGTCCAGAAGAGGCTCCTCCCCTTCCTGCCCAGCGGAGAGAGTCTTCCTCAGAGCGCAGAGGAGATACAGAACACGCTCACATCGCCACAGTTCCAACAGGTACGAATGGACAGCTGTCTGTCTGTCTGTGTGTGTGTCTCTCTGTCTGTGTGTGTCTCTCTGTCTGTGTGTGTCTGTCTGTCTGTCTGTGTGTGTGTGTGTGTGTGTGTGTGTGTGTGTCTCTCTGTCTGTCTGTGTATCTGTCTGTGTGTGTGTCTTTGTCTGTCTGTGTATCTGTCTGTGTGTCTGTCTGTGTGTGTGTGTCTCTGTCTGTCTGTCTGTCTGTGTGTGTGTCTGTCTGTCTGTCTCTCTTTGAGTAAACAGATTCAAAAAAATGTTTTATGTTTATTCTATAGTACTTCTTCTTGGTCTTCCAACAGGTGCATTTCCCCAGGACGCCCACAATATATAAAAACGCATACGGCTGTTAAGTTTGTAGAAACATGGCGGTGCAACATGGCGGCCTCAGCGCCCTGCTCCTATGTAGATATAAAAGGCTCATTCTAAGGTCTGACTGATTTTGTCCTCTTCCAGGCCATGGGGATGTTCAGCAGTGCTTTGGCCTCCGGGCAGCTCGGGCCTCTCCTCAGTCAGTTTGGTTTGCCGGCAGAGGCTGTGGAGGCTGCTAATATAGGAGGTAAGAGACACACGCTGTCTGTCTGTCTGTCTCTCGCTCTCTCTCTGTGTCTGTCTGTCTGTCTGTTCACTCTTGCACGCACACACACTTACTTTCTATTTTTGATATTGTGTGTATATATATATATATATATATAAAGTGATATTAGTGCATTTTCGGCTACAGTTAGTTTAATACATTATAATCATTACGGACAAAGTTAGAAGGGTATTTGTTTCAGAAATGTTGTCGTTTGTGTTTAAATAACGTTTTGCTTACGAGTTATTGATCCATTTCTCTCTCCAACTTTACTGCAATCTTGAACTGTCGACTTTTTACTCTTAAAGCTGCATGGAGGATTTGGGGAGAAAATGGCAGTTGGGATAGAGATTCGAATCCAAATACCTCAACCGCTCCACCTGTTCTCTTTGGTCCCTCCCCTATGGTCCCTCCCTGACACTCTACTCCAACAAAGTCGTGCCAAAGTGAATGGACAGTCCCAACAGCCAATAAGAACAGAGAATCGGAGCCTCGCTCTGATTGGTCAAAGTGTACAGCTCATGTTAACTTTGACCAATCAGAAATCATATACCCCAGCTTTAAGCGCATGATAGAAAAAAATCCCACTCATTCTTCTGTGGCCCTAAAACACCACCGTTCTACTCATCCACCTATTTCTTCTGTTATTTATTCCTAAATTATTTTTTATTTTTTTTGTCAGATGTGGAGGCGTTTGCCCGCGCCATGCAGAGCAGCAAAGACAAGAAGGAGGACGATGAAGACATGAGTCTGGATTAAAAAAACATTCACCCTGCGTTCCAAATCACATACTCTTTCTTTTTACTACACTACATACTAAAGTACAGAAGAGTTTTAGGGCCATGGGGGAGAAAACAAATCAGATAAGGAAGTTTTTGTTTTCATTATGTCGAGAAATGCCAAGAATAAAGACAAATACTCCAAAATGCTATTGGAGTTAGTGGGGCAACTATGATTTTTCAGTATACTGCAATTGACATGCATATATTGGGACATCCTAAATCTTTTTCTGGCATACTGAATAGTATGGAAGTACGGGGATTGGAACGCAGGGACAGATTCATCTCAGTGAAAATCTGAGAGAAAAATGTTTCCGCCATTTTACTTGTGTGTCTTTTCTGGACCTTTCTCTCTCTCTCTCTTTAATAAAATATCGTCTTAAACTCTGCTCTGTCTCAGGATAACTAGCTTCCACTTTGACCACCGCTACAACCTTACTATGGCTGTGTTGTTAAAGCCCTACTGACGTCCTCCCCTCCTACATACTCGACATGTATATACTACATACTGTCTACTTAACCATAAAGCCCTACTGACGTCCTCCCCTCCTACATACTCGACATGTATATACTACATACTGTCTACTTAACCATTGAAGAAAAGTAAGCTATCAACCCATACACAACATCTTCCCGGAAGTAAGTACTCATCCGGGCATTTTTCACCTATACAAACTCGCATACACAACCGTCACATACTCAAATTGATGTCAAAATTAGTATGAGTGGGACATTAGTAGGTCTTTCAGTATGAGTGGGACGTTAGTAGGGCTTCGAACACCGCTGGTGTTTTTCAGCTGCTCTTGTTATTTCTATGGACCATTAGGTTTATTTTGAAAGGACAGACAATTATATGAAACAGTGTCTATATGTGACTGAGCCTTACACTTGATTTATTTCTGTCAGACCACAGTTTGTGTGATTTCTTCTTAATAAAAATCATATTGGCAAAACAAACACTGAAGACTCAAGAATACACTTTGTATGGAAACTTGCCCTGAGTTCCAAATCTCATATTATTTATTTATTTTTTTCTATTCTACATCTGACCATAAAAATGATCTAGTTAGGATGCAGTAAGGATCATGCACGGCGCCAGGGTATTTTCTTCACCGGGGCTACGGAGGGGCTTGACCAATATGTGGGGGGGCTGCATTAGAACATAGCCATAAAACAGATTATGCATGTGCTTCAGAAAACTCAGCGTGCCGTACGGCATTTTTTTATGCGCTGTACAACAGTGGGGGTCAGGGGGTCCTTCCCCAGGAAAATTTGAGCCTCAAAGACTTGTTTCTTGCATTCTGGCGACTTAAAAAGCACACACACGGGCCGCTGCGGTGGCGTAGTGGATAGAGCGTGTACCATATTGGCTCCGGCCTTCGTTACAATGGTCGCGGGTTCAAATCTGACCCGTGGACCTTTACTGCAGGTCATCCCCCCTCCTCTCTCTCTGTCTCTGTCTCCCCATTTCAACTCTGAACTATCTAATAAAGCTTGAAAAAAACTAAAAAAAAATATCTTAAAAAAAAAAGCACACACATAAGAGGAGGGAGGGAGAGAGTCAGGTTTAAATTAACATATATAAGGTTAACACAACACCAGGCATTCACACACACACTGTCTGATAATGAAGGGCCTGCAGACCCACTGGTTGTGTGTTAAAGTCAGAGATCGTATGCGTTCATTCCATTTCAAAACGACATAGGTTACACTGTCGTTTTTTTCACTCAAAAGGACATAGGTTACATATGGCAGCCTTTCGTAAACATCTGCTTCTGTCGCTAAATTATTGTTGTTGTTCGGTGTTGTTTTTCGTCCTGCTGTATATTTCTACATTTAGTATCATGAAATTATAATGGAGTTCACACAATCTGTTTTCAAGGTATCCAATTTAGAATTTAGAATAACTGCAGACAAAAAAGCGCAAAAGTAATTTACAATACTTAAACGTCTTAAAATGCAGACATTTAACATAGAACAATGTTTGTTCAATATTAACACCGTATGTGTTCCTTAACAACATAGTAATTTAATTCTGCTTCTATCTCCAAAAACATGTATTACTGTGCAGTTGGCAGTTTACACTTTAAAGTTTAGTGTGTAGAATTTTGGGTTTTATTTCCTATCAGATGTTGTAGAAAGTAATTATAATATCCATAAGTACATTTAATTTAGTGCATAATAGCTGACAAATTTTTATTAATTATTTTTTTTCCCTTAGAAAGGGTCTCATATATGTCCATATTTCTGCATATTTTGGACCAAGGCCTAGTGCCGTCATCTTGAAAGTGTCATAGTTGGAATGTCATCAGGTGCATTGTTTAAAATTTAGAATTGTTCTTGTCCTTGAAGGCCACTGTAGCTTCTGTTATTATTCTAAAGGGGTGGGGTTACCCAGGGAGTGTTGCATTCTAGAACTTTGTAGAACTTTCTTGATGATGTCATATTACACACTGCACATTTAACGTATCAGATGGTTGAAATAAAAAAGACGACAGATTTCCGGAGGTATGACTGTTTTTATTTTAGAGTGTCTGAGGGAAAAGGCACTAAACCAAACCGGGAGAGTGACATTGACTTTGAATGGGAGAGAGAGAGAGAGAGAGAGCGGGAGGGAGGGAGAGAGAGGGAGGCAGGGTGGGAGAGGGAAAGAGGGAGGGAGAGAGAGGCAGAGAGGGGGAGAGAGAGGGAGGGAGAGAGAGAGAGGCAGAGAGAGGGAGGGAGAGAGAGAGAGAGGGAGAGAGAGAGGGAGGGAGAGAGAGAGTCAGGTTTAAATTAACATATATAGAGTTAACACAACACCAGGCATTCACACACACACACACACACTGTCTGATAGTGAACGGCCTGCAGAGGCATACACTTGGAACATACTTTTACTTATTTCATCATAACATTGCTCCTTGATCTTGCCTCTTGCTTTTAAATCTGTCTCATCCCCGTCTGTTTTCATATGGAGGCTCCGTTGATGTGACGTCACTTCCGGTGCGCACTGGATTGTAGGTCATAATCACCCAAATAGGATGCTATTTTCGACACTAAAAATCTCAGCCGGATGTAGTAGGACATCCGGGTACTTCTAACCATCCTGAATCTGGCTACAACAACCGGGACATCCTCAATCTTTTTTCTACCATACTAAACAGTAGAAAGTATGTGGATAGGAACTGAACATACCATATTGGCTCCGGCCTTCGTTGCAGTGGTCGCGGGTTCAAATCGTAAAAAAAAAAAATAATAATACAGTTTATATGAAAAAAGAAAAACTTTATTAAGCAATACATTTACAACACATAGGGGTGTGTGGGAGTGACGGGGAGGGAGGAACAGCTTATTCATTCTGTGACATAATATCATTTAAAACGTGGTTATAATAATAATTACATACAAGCTTCACACTCATGTTTGGTACATGTTTTATATTTGTGACGGAATATTGATGGGAAACGCTGCCCGCAAAGTGGAATATAACTGACGGATAGGACCGTTAAAACTGCTTTTTAAGTCATTTTTACAGTAAAGAATTCAGTGTGTGAGGGTTTTATATAGTATGTGACAATATTACATGTATTTAATAAGGTTTTATTACCTTGAACGGTGGATTTAGACCGAAATTTGGACCTAATTCTGACAAATTAGACTTTCGAAAAAATCAATTTTCAGTCAAAATTAAAAAAAAATTATTATTCCAACACCTTAATATAGTAGATAATATAAAATGTAGGCCATTATAAACAAGCTTAATTTTAAAACAATTTGAAAATCTTGCAAGTTAGAACTATTTTGGAATAGCCAATTACTTGAACAGATGGAATTTGACCGCCATTTGGCCTTATTGGTCGTTTTTTTTTTTTTTTTTTTTCCTACACCTTAATATGGAAGAAAGCAGCTAAGGACACACTTGATCTTCTGTAAAAACAAATGTTTTCATCACTTTTAATGAACCAAAAGTCCAGTCTTTGTTACAGGAAGCGTTTCCCATCTGCGCTGCCTGAGGTCGTGTGTGTGTGTGTGTGTTTGTGTGTGTAGGCCTGACTGTGTGTGTGTGTGTGTGTGTGTGTGTGTGTGTGTGTGTGTATGTGTGTGTGTGTGTGTTCACAGTGTACCGACTCAGTAGGTATTACAACATTCACTTCTAGAGATGCACCATACACAGCTGTATTCATATATTTAATACACTATATATTAAAAGTTTAAGCCTCTAGAAAACTGGTTTGAAATAACCAGATCAAAGCCTGCTTCATCTTAAAGCGGGGGTATGTGATTTCTGATTGGTCAAAATTAACATGAGCTGTACACTTTGACCAATCAGAGCGAGGCTGTTGGGACTGTCCATTCACTTCGGCACGACTTTGTTGGTGTAGAGCGTGTCAGGGAGGGACCATAGGGGAGGGACCAAAGAGAACAAGTGGAGCGGTTGAGGTATTTGGATTCGAATCTCTATCCCAACTGCCATTTTCTCCCCAAATCCTCCACCCCAGCTTTAACCAAAATTCGGTAAATGTTTTAATTTACTTTCACTGTTTTGATGGGGATTTTTTTGAATTTCTGTCAAGTTTATCAAACTTTAAATGACAATATCTTTAATTTGGATGAATAAATATGCCTTTTTTTCCATATGCTTTACTATCATACAACTAACTACCCAGATTACATAGTTGGAAGGATTTTGTGGGTTTACAAGGGCTTTAGGGAATGTTTAGGGACACTTTTTTTTTTTTTTTTTAAAATGGGTAATTTATTTTTTTGCATTTGTGTACAAAAGCAAGAACAAATCTAGCTGTGTTTCATTTATGTACAATACACTACGCATTTTATGATTAAAATTCATGATTTTTTTTAGGGTTATTCAGCTCTGGAAAAAATTGAAGAGACCACTCCAAATGTTCAGTGTCTCTTGTTTTACTATTTATAGGCATATGTTTGAGTAGAATGAACATTTTGGTTTTATTCTACAAACTACTGACAACATTTTTACCAAATTCCCCCCCCCCAAAATATTGTCATTAAAGAGCATTTCCATTAATTAAGTAATCTAGAGATGAAGATTGAAGAAAAATTCAGACTGGTCTCTTCATTTTTCTCCAGAGCTGTATATTGTACCATTGGTGCTTGTGTATTGGTGCATCTCTACGTGCACACATCTGTCACTGCTTTAGCACAACAAAACAAACCAGTTAATAATGCAACAACGAAAAAAAACGTGAAAATAGAAAATATACATTTTTCTGTTCTGAAAATAGAAAATAAATATTAACATTTTATATATTTTAAATTAGCTACAGTAACATGACACCCACCACCAGTAATTTGTTGTAGTTGGGGAATGTGAGGATAAGACTGTGTGTGTGTGTGTGTGTGTGTGTGTGTGTGTGTGTGTGTGTGTGTGTGTGTGTGTGTGTGTGTCTGTGTGTCTCTGTGTTTGTGTGTGTGTCTCTCTCTCTCTCTCTCTGTATCTCTGTGTGTGTGTGTGTGTGTGTCTCTGTGTGTGTGTGTGTGTGTGTGTGTCTCTGTGTGTGTGTGTGTGTGTACGTGTGTGTGTGTGTCTGTGTCTCTGTGTTTGTGTCTCTGTGTGTGTGTTTGTGTCTCTCTCTGTGTGTGTCTCTGTATGTGTGTGTATGCTCTGTATGTTTTTTTTGTATGTGTGTGTGTCATTGTGTCTGTGGGTATGTCTCTCTCTCTCTCTCCCTCTGTGTGTGTGTGTGTGTGTGTGTGTGTGTGTGTGTGTGTGTGTGTGTGTGTGTTTTTATTTAGGGTTTACATATTGGGGCAGCCCTGTGTGCCCACTGCCCCGTGCACAGCTAGCGGTTTAGCGAGCAGAGCGGGTCGGTGGTTGATGGT
>CASHTC010000425.1:0-10000 GCA_949357725.1 Hyperoplus immaculatus
GGCAGAAAGAGAGACACACACACACACACAGACAGAAAGAGAGACACACACACACACAGAGACAGAAAGAGAGTCAGACACTAGTTCACTAAACAGATGAAAACACCCAGGCTGTTTGAAAAGCCCTACTAACGTCCTCCCTCCTACATACACATGTATATACTACATACAAAAGCCCTACTAACGTCCTCCCTCCTACATACTCAACATGTATATACTACATACTAAAAGCCCTACTAACGTCCTCCCTCCTACATACTCAACATGTATATACTACATACTAAAAGCCCTACTAACGCCCTCCCTCCTACATACTCAACATGTATATACTACATACTAAAAGCCCTACTAACGTCCTCCCTCCTACATACTCAACATGTATATACTACATACTAAAAGCCCTACTAACGTCCTCCCTCCTACATACTCAACATGTATATACTACATACTAAAAGCCCTACTAACGTCCTCCCTCCTACATACTCAACATGTATATACTACATACTAAAAGCCCTAACGTCCTCCCTCCTACATACTCAACATGTATATACTACATACTAAAAGCCCTACTAACGTCCTCCCTCCTACATACTCAACATGTATATACTACATACTAAAAGCCCTACTAACGTCCTCCCTCCTACATAATCAACATGTATATACTACATACTAAAAGCCCTACTAACGTCCTCCCTCCTACATACTCAACATGTATATACTACATACTAAAAGCCCTACTAACGTCCTCCCTCCTACATACTCAACATGTATATACTACATACTAAAAGCCCTACTAACGTCCTCCCTCCTACATACTCAACATGTATATACTACATACTAAAAGCCCTACTAACGTCCTCCCTCCTACATAATCAACATGTACATACTACATACTAAAAGCCCTACTAACGTCCTCCCTCCTACATACTCAACATGTATATACTACATACTAAAAGCCCTACTAACGTCCTCCCTCCTACATACTCAACATGTATATACTACATACTAAAAGCCCTACTAACGTCCTCCCTCCTACATACTCAACATGTATATACTGCATACTAAAAGCCCTACTAACGCCCTCCCTCCTACATACTCAACATGTATATAATACATACTGTCTACTTAATCATCCATTGTGACTGCGAGGTTCGTCGGACCGTTTGCACTGAAGTATACAGAAGCAATAAAGAATTTGAAAAAAATCTTCCATGCCGTTTGAAAAGATGCAATGCATCGAGTAGGAAAACTATCCTATCGATCTCGCCTTAACAAACTCGCGTACCCAACCGTCACATACTCAAATTGAAGTCAAAATGAGTATGAGTAGGACGTTAGTATGGCTTATCCAACACAGCCCCCGACAGTCTCTGCCCAGGGTTAAACTGAAGCCCCTCCCCTCTGCACATGCTCAGTGCGTCTCCCCTCTGCACATGCTCAGTGCGTCTCACCTTTGTTGAGCATCTCGTCGGCCTCGTCCAGCACCAGCATCTTGATGGCTCTGGTCCTCAGGCTGCGACGGCGAATCATATCTGAGGAGACAGAGAGGGGACCAATCAGAGGAGAGCAACCATCAGACGACCAATCAGAGGAGAGCAACCATCAGACGGCCAATCAGAGGAGAGCAACCATCAGACGGCCAATCAGAGAGCGGCACTGACTGACTGCACTGGTATACTGTTACCGACCACACACCTCCTCTCTCTCACACAAACATACACACACACACACATCAATCAGAGAGGGACACAAAGACACACCACCTCTCTTTCACACACACACACATACTGTTACCGACCACACACACATCTTCTCTCCCTCATACACACAAGGCCTCCACACACACAGGGTGAATCTCAATACAGGGGTTACAGCCTACGTAGGCTGCATTTGAAGACCGATTGCGTCCGCGCAAAGGCTTGTTCCATTTGCAAGGCTCCTTGCAAGGCTCCTCATATGCGGCTGAGAAATGCAGCCTTCGTTTCACGGTTTTGAAGGCTGCATCAGATGGATCCTTCGCAGCCCAACATATCCCAAGATTCATTGCGTTTTTTCAGAGATGGCATACAATAAAATAAAAAATAACCAAACAGCAACGTGTTGCTCCATCTTCTTAACTTTTATCTTCCTTTCTTTCTTTTCTTCTTGTACTTTTTTTTCTTTTCGTCTGGTAGGCAACTTATTTTTCTTTTTTCCTCCGTTGACAGGGCTGTCTCCGTTGGCAGCTATCAGGGTTGCTAGGCAGCACAGGAGCAGCGAGTCGTCACGCAAGGTAACGGCTTGTTACGTAAACCGGAAATGCTCGTAAACGGAGACCTGCGGAGACCGTCTCATTTAACAACGCTCGTTCGGCCTTCACAGACTACAGCCTTCGTAGACCAAGTCCTTAGTCTCTGGATTGGGATATAGCTAAAGACACACCTCCTCTCTCTCTCTCTCTCTCTCTCTCACACACACACACCCCCCCCCCCCCCGTCTCTTTCTCTCACACACACACCTCCTCTCCCACACACACACACCTCCTCTCACACACACACACACACACACACACACCTCCTCTCCCACACACACACACCTCCTCTCACACACACACACACACACACACACACACACACAGTAACCCACCGAACACGCGTCCTGGAGTCCCTGCCACCACGTGCTGTCCGTAGTCCAGCTTCCTGATGTCTTCTCCCACGTTGGTTCCTCCGATACACGAGTGACACTGGACGTTCATGTAGTCGCCTAGCGCCAGCAGCACCTGGGACAGACAGACAGGCAGGCAGACAGACAGACAGAAAGACAGACAGTCAGGGGGTGGTAATGCAGTGTGTCTGTGTGTGTGTGCGTGTGTGTGTGTAACTGTGTGTGTGTGTGTGTGTGTGTGTGTGCATGCGTTTGGGTCTGTGTGTATGTAACATGTATGCATGCATGCGGTGTGCATGTGTGTCACTCTCTCTCTCTCTCTGCAATGTGTGTATGCGTAGATGTGTATCACTATGTGTGTAACTGTGTGCAGTGTCTGTGTTTCTGTGTGTATCTGTGTATGGTGTGTATGTGTGTGTATCACTGTGTGTCTGTGTGTGAATGCGTGTGGTGTGTGTGTATCCGATGTGTGTGTGTGTGTGTGTGTGTGTGTGTGTGTGTGTGTGTATCACTGTGTGTCTGTGTGTGAATGCGTGTGGTGTGTGTGTGTGTGTGTGTATAACTGTGTGTGTGTATCACTGTGTGTCTGTGTGTGAATGCGTGTGGTGTGTGTGTGTGTGTGTGTGTGTGTGTGTGTGTGTGTGTGTGTGTGTGTGTGTATAACTGTGTGTGTGTGTGTGAGTTTCTACCTTCTGGATCTGCCCGGCCAGCTCTCTGGTGGGAGCGAGGATCAGAGCCTGAGTCTCCCTCACCTGAACACAGGAACACACCATGTCACATGACCTCAGCCCGGTTACCTGATTGGCTGTTACTGACCTCAGCCCTGTTACCTGATTGGCTGTTACTGACCTCAGCCCTGTTACCTGATTGGCTGTTACTGACCTCAGCCCTGTTACCTGATTGGCTGTTACTGACCTCACAGAAACACACCAAGTCACACGAGATATTCACTGACTATCACAGAAGGAGATTTTAACATCAAGCGTTCTCCAGGATCTCCGGCTGCACCTTTAAACACTATATGACAATACACTATATTCAGTTTCTATTTTACATGTTCGAAATAAAACAGTCAATCAATCATCATCTAGCTCTATCAAACTGCGAACACTAATAACTCCTTCTGTACAGGGTGAGTCTCAGGGATAAGGGTTAGGGGTTAAGGCAGGGGTGTCAAACTCTGGCCCGCGGGCCAAATCTGGCCCGTTTCAATATTTAATCTGGCCCGCGAACCAATTCGGCAATTCCATTCAATTTGGCCCGCGAAAAAAAAAAAAAAAATCATGATTTTTTTTTTTTTTTTTTTCTCATGTGGAGCCTGTGCCATATTGGCACGTCGCACACGCTCCCAACCGTTAGGACACTCGCATAGCTTACCACTAGGAATGTCTGCTGAAAGTTCCACAGCTCAGAATTTTAAGCCATGAATTGATGAACTTGCATTGAAGAAAAGATGTCAGTTTTCTAATGGCTGTAAATAGGCCAATCTATGTGGCTAAATAGCATGCTAATATGATGATTGATTGTGTCAACTGTCTAAGGATGAATGCTAACATTATCTGGTTTCTAACTTTTGCCTGAAGTTACAATATAGCTCACTAACTAACGTTAGATACCCGCTGATAGCCCACCCCTTTCGTTTCAAATGGTGGCTTTGCATTTCATTACCAATGTAAAGTGTCATAAACATTTAACACTGCTGGGTCATGATTCCTATAAAAAAATAAAATAAAAAAACGTGATATGTTTTGAATGTGCAGAAAGTTTAGAAAAATCCAAGAGAAAACATATTGTGGCTCAATCCAGAATGCCTGAGAGCCTTACTGCATTATAGTCCTTTATAGCTGTTTCACCAGGAACCTGAATGTTGTCTTTTCCTTTACAAAAATGAAGACATTTCCACAATAAATTGACGCAGAAAAGGCACAGAAAACCGAAACAGAAAAATCCACCAGAATACAGGAAATTAAGTGTTTGACGCACAAAAATTTCTGGGGGAGCACCCCCATAACCCCCACATATAATTTGTCCCCCAAAATATGTAAACAAATCCTAGCCTATGCCCCTGTATGTACGCAGGTTATATACCTAGATATGTTGTTTGAGTTTTGGATTAAAAAGAAGGCATGTCAGTAAGCGACATGTCTGGCCCTTCGTGTGATTATCATGTCGTAATTCGGCCCTTCGTGAAAATGAGTTTGACACCCCTGGGTTAAGGGGTTAGGTGCCAGGTACAGGGTCCATCCTGTATCTCCAAGGATAGGGTAAGGGTTTAGGTGCCGGGTACAGGGTTAGTCTTAGGGAACCATGGTTAGGGGGTAAGGGTCAGTCTTAAGGGGTTAGATGTTAGGCAGAGGGTCCATTCTGTATCTCCACTGACCTGGATGTCCAGACACTGCAGCACAGACACACAGAAGGTCGCCGTCTTTCCCGTTCCAGACTGGGACCTGAACACAACACACAGCAGCTGTTAATAACACACACACTCCTCAGTGTTTCCCGCAGGACGTGGGGGAAACACTGCTCCCAATATGTGTCAGTCTAAGAGTGTGTATGTCTGTGTGCATGTCTGTGGGCATGTCTGTGTGCATGTCTGTGTGCATGTCTGTGTGCATGTCTGTGTGCGTGGCTGTGGGCGTGTCTGTGGGCGTGGCTGTGGGCACGTCTGTGTGCGTGGCTGTGGGCACGTCTGTGTGCGTGGCTGTGGGCGTGTCTGTGTGCGTGGCTGTGGGCATGTCTGTGTGCGTGGCTGTGGGCATGTCTGTGGGCGTGGCTGTGTGCGTGTCTGTGGGCATGTCTGTGTGCATGTCTGTGGGCGTGGCTGTGGGCATGTCTGTGGGCGTGGCTGTGGGCATGTGGGCGTGGCAGGGTTAGGGTTCTTTTCAGTTTCTTCTCTTGATCTCATTAGCTGTTTTTATCTGTATTTTTCTGTTGCTTTTATTCGGCGCTTTGAGCTGCTCTTGAGTATGAAAAGCGCGATATAAATAAAAGTTGATTGATTGATAATACATCTCCATCTGATTACTATTTATCAGAGGTGGGGGTAAGTCACTAATGTGTCTGTCTGTCTGTCTGTCTGTCTGTCTGTCTGTCTGTCTGTCTGTCTATCAGAGGTGGGGGTAAGTCACTAATGTGTCTGTCTGTCTGTTTGTCTGTCTGTCTGTCTGTCTGTTATATCACTGTCTATCAGAGGTGGGGGTAAGTCACTAATGTGTCTGTCTGTTTGTCTGTCTGTCTGTCTGTCTATCACTCTGTCTATCAGAGGTGGGGGTAAGTCACTCATGTGTCTGTCTGTCTGTCTGTCTGTCTGTCTATCAGAGGTGGGGGTAAGTCACTAATGTGTCTGTCTGTCTGTCTGTCTGTCTGTCTGTCTGTCAGAGGTGGGGGTAAGTCACTAATGTGTCTGTCTGTCTGTCTGTCTGTCTGTCTGTCTGTTATATCACTGTCTATCAGAGGTGGGGGTAAGTCACTAATGTGTCTGTCTGTCTGTTTGTCTGTCTGTCTGTCTGTCTGTTATATCACTGTCTATCAGAGGTGGGGGTAAGTCACTAATGTGTCTGTCTGTTTGTCTGTCTGTCTGTCTGTCTGTCTGTCTGTCTGTCTGTCTGTCTGTCTATCACTCTGTCTATCAGAGGTGGGGGTAAGTCACTAATGTGTCTGTCTGTCTGTCTGTCTGTCTGTCAGAGGTGGGGGTAAGTCACTAATGTGTCTGTCTGTCTGTCTGTCTGTCTGTCTGTCTGTCTGTCTATCAGAGGTGGGGGTAAGTCACTAAGTCACAAGTCAAGTCATTCAAACATCACATGATCTAACCCAGTTTCTACATGTAAAAGACCTGCATCCCACAGCTCTCTTCTTCATACCGTCATCCACAACATCATCCTTGAACTGCTATTGAATTATTCTTGTTCTGACCGAGGGGTCTGACCGAGGGGTCTGACCGAGGGGTCTGACCGAGGGGTCTGACCGAGGGGTCTTCAGTTGACCGAGGGGTCTGACCGAGGGGTCTGACCGAGGGGTCTGACCGAGGGGTCTTCAGTTGACCGAGGGGTCTGACCGAGGGGTCTGACCGAGGGGTCTTCAGTTGACCGAGGGGTCTGACCGAGGGGTCTCCAACTAAAATTTAAATGGGTCCAGTTGACAACATTGTCTTACAGCAAAGGTCCGAATCTCATAATGTCTGCATCCAATAGCGACCCCTTATCTATCATATGATCAACACCGCACCTTTCCTTTTCTTTCAAACACATTTAGGCTACTTTCAATTTAGTAGTTTACTTTCAACATGGAAAACAAGAATTCAAGTCATTTCGAGTCATCTGTCTGAAGTCATGAAGACCAAGTCAAAGTCAAGTCGAGTCTTTTATCAGTGTTAGTCAAGCAAGTCTCAAGTCCTCAAATGTGCGACTCGAGTCAAGTCATGTGACTCGAGTCCCCCATGTCTGCTATTTATCAAGTAACTAATTGTAGGATTACGACTTTAACTTGTACTTGAGTAATTCATTTTTCAAAGTAACACTAGTGTGTGTGTGTGTGTGTCCCTTTCTCTCTGTGTGTGTGTGTGTGTGTGTGTGTGTAGTTCTTACTGGGCGATGACGTGTGTGTGTGTGTGCAGTTCTTACTGGGCGATGACGTGTGTGTGTGTGTGTGTGCAGTTCTTACTGGGCAATGACGTGTGTGTGTGTGTGTGTGTGTGTGTGTGTGTGCAGTTCTTACTGGGCGATGACGTGTGTGTGTGTGTGTGTGTAGTTCTTACTGGGCGATGACGTGTGTGTGTGTGTGTGTGTGTGTGTGTGTGTGTGTGTGTGTGTGTGTGTGTATGCAGTTCTTACTGGGCGATGACGTCTCTGCCTTTGATGATCTGTTTGATGGCTCTCTGCTGGATCGCTGACGGCTTCTCAAACCCTGGAACACAACAAACACTTTACGTCTCTGTCCGGCGCTGATCCTAGTCTGGGTCTACCGTTAACTTTATTTTGTTTACTGTAAAATCTGTTAAAAAAGTTAAAATGTCGTCAACAGGCTGCAGGGACCATGACAGACCAACAGGCTGCAGGGACCATGAGAGAACTTCCAACCGCAGCAAAGGAATCAAAACAGCCTCAACCACATCGGACAAACACAGTGAACATGGCTCTTGTAAAATAAATGATATATTAGAAATAGGAAAGCAGTTGAAAAGAACTGTTGTTGTAAAATTTGGTCTAAAAACAACCCTGTAAAATGTTATAATTATGATTCTGTGACATATGTGATGCCGGTAACTCTGGTAAACACAACGCGATCTGATGAATGAATGAATGACTTCAAATATGCAACAACAACAATAATAATAATAATCATAATGCATCAACAGGAGTCAGCCCTAGTGGCTCCTGCTCTGATAAGCCCACTGAGACAAATGTATTTGTGATTTTGGGCGATACAAATAAAACTGATTTGATTTGATAAGGCCGCCAAGCGCTCTATAAAAATGCCACAACATGCTTGAAAAGGGGGTTGTTCGTTTGTTCATTAACTGAAAATGTTTATCACCAGCTGTTCCGGTTTCACTGGACGTGTTGAGTAAAACCAACAGCAAACTGACCAAACCCTTATATATTAATTTATTTCCTCATTTACTCTGAACCGGCGAGAAGCCACAATAAACAGTCTAGGCTACAGACGGGAGCTAATGCTGCTAATGCTAACCGGAGGGAACCGTTTAACATTTCAGTCTCAAATATTAATATATCTTGGTTACAAAGCCTTTAGGTGGGGTTTGGGGTTAATGGACATAAGTAGGACTACAATAAAATATGTTTTTGTACTAATTGGGCTATTTAAACCTCGCGGTGACTGGGTAACAGTTAGCTTTAGCCGCTGGAGGCCTAGTGAAGCCTCGGCCCACAGTAGTCGGTCAGGCCGGGTTTGGGTCATCGTACCGTAGGCGTAGATCCCGCGCAGAAGGTCCTCGCGCAGCCCCATAGTGTCGAAGGTTGGCGTCACGTCCACCTCCTCGCTCGTCTCAAACTCCACCTTGGTCATGTCTTCATCCCGGAGGAGCCTCTTAGTTCTCTGAGGCACCGCGACAGCCATTTTGTCTATTTCTGTGTTTTGAGATTAATAAATACGAAGAGAATACCGACTGACTGAGCTAAATGCTAAATGCTGCTAACACGGAGAGAGATAGACGCCGCGTGTGTCGCTCTGATGACGTATCTTGAAGCGACGGCACAGCTATGAAGGGGAGTCTTCGGTCCAATCAAATCCGAGCGCCCCACAGAGTAAAACACACACACACACACACACACACACACACACACACACACACACACACACACACACACACACACACACACACACACACACACACACACACACACACACCAGTTTGTAAACGCTGCCATACTGAGAAATACAGAGAGAGTTTTGTAGAGCTGATAGGCTTAATCAACTTTGTGTGTCAACTCGTTTGGTGATGGCTTGAATGTAACCAAAATTCATGAAAGGGTTAGGGGTCAGGGTTATCCATTCATGAAAAAGTTACGCACTGTAGCTTTAATAGTAATAATAATACATTTAATTTATAGGCGCCTTTCAAGGCACCCAAGGTCACCTGACAGAGCATACAGTCATTAAAAACAAGACATAGTGGAAACAACAACATCAAACAAAGCTTTAAGACTGTCTGTGTGTTGCCATCAGCCATTCAGGTGTTTCTCTCTTCAAATAAAATAATCTGTGCGTTCCGAATCTCCTCCTCTTTCTTCTCTCTATTCTACATACTACATCCGACGATAAAAAGAATCTAGTCAGGATGCAGTAGGCATACTATTGGGACATTCTTTACTCTCTTATTTCATCATAACATGGCTCCTTGATCTTGCCTCTTGCTTTTATATCCGTCTCATCCCCGTTTGTTTTCATATGGAGGCTTCGTCGATGTGACGTCACTTCACGTACGCACCGGATTGTGGGTCAGAATCGCCCAAATAGGATGCTGTTTTCAACACTAACAATCTTGGCCGGATGAAGTAGGACATCCGGGTACTTCTAACCATCCTAAATCTGGCCACAAGAATCAGGACATCCTAAATCTTTATTCTACCAAACTAAATAGTAGAAAGTATGAGATTCAGATCTGCTTTTCCCCTTTTCAAAGTCGCAAAAAAGTAAAAAAAAAAAGTTGGTTTAGAACCATTTGAATCACATCCAGGTGTATTAATCAAAAGGCCTAAAGGAGCATCTGAAGAATGTATGATATCACTGGAAAGGTGAGGTCTATTTTTTATAATTTAGTTCAAAAAGTGAAATTTCATATAATCTAGATTCATTACACATACAGCGAAATTAATCTAGAATAAACAGACTTTTCAGA
>CASHTC010000425.1:15000-18461 GCA_949357725.1 Hyperoplus immaculatus
CTCTCTGCCTGTCTGTCTCTCCAGGCCCACCATGCCTCTGGTAAAGCCTGTCTGTCTCTCTGCCTGTCTGTCTCTCCAGGCCCACCATGCCTCTGGTAAAGCCTGTCTGTCTCTCTGCCTGTCTGTCTCTCCAGGCCCACCATGCCTCTGGTAAAGCCTGTCTGTCTCTCTGCCTGTCTGTCTCTCCAGGCCCACCATGCCTCTGGTAAAGCCTGTCTGTCTCTCTGCCTGTCTGTCTCTCCAGGCCCACCATGCCTCTGGTAAAGCCTGTCTGTCTCTCTGCCTGTCTGTCTCTCCAGGCCCACCATGCCTCTGGTAAAGCCTGTCCGTCTCTCTGCCTGTCTGTCTCTCCAGGCCCACCATGCCTCTGGTAAAGCCTGTCTGTCTCTCTGCCTGTCTGTCTCTCCAGGCCCACCATGCCTCTGGTAAAGCGGATCATAGAGCCGCGGTTCCTGTGCCGCGGCGCTCTGCCCGATGGAGTGAACTGTGAGCTGGAGTGTGTCACCAACAGCACGCTGGCTGCTGTCATCAAGCAGCTCGGAGGCCTCAGTAAGTCTGTGTGTGTGTGTGTGTGTGTGTGTGTCTGCGTGTGTGTGTGTGTGTGTGTGTCTGCGTGTGTGTGTCTGCGTGTGTGCGTGCGTGCGTGTGGATGTGTGTGTTTTTCAAAATAAATAAATATTGTAATATTTCCACGAGCTGTCAGCAGCAATCATTAAAACTTAAGACATATCACATTTTGCGTGTAAAAAATGACAGTTGATTCAGTCCTGGGCCAAAGCCGACAAAGAATTAAAATGAGCTGAAAGAGTCCCATGTCAGGTGGGAGGGGGGAGAGGGAGGGAGGGGGAGCACATCTACCAGCGCAGCCCCTCACACGGAATTTTATTTTTTCGAATTAAAAAAAAACCCATTACATCTTGGAGTCAGATCTGAATTGAAGGGGTTTGGGGGATTTCCACATGAGTAAAATATGGCGTCTTGCCAGCAGGGAAGTGAAGGCTAATGTGCCTGACTGTGAGGCTGTGATATGGGGCTGTTGAGATGGGGTTCCAAATACTGCGATAAAGGGTCTGTTTTAATTTGGGCTCCTAGCACCTTTGTCATGGTCAAAGAAAAGTCGTGCCAGAATCTGTTTAGTCAGGGACAGTAAAAAAACACATGACTCAAGTTACAAGAGGAGGCGTGGCATCTGTCACATTGGTCCACAACGTTTGGATACATTTCAGATAGTCTGGATTTGCTAAAGTGGACTCTGTGTAACATTTTAAACTGTATGAGCTGCAGCCTGGCACAAGGAGAGGATGAGCGTATACTATGCACAGCCTTATCCCACCATTGATCTGTCAGATCTACCCCAAGCTCACTCTCCCAAGAACCTTTGCTTTTGACAGCCGAATAGTTTTCCAGAGCCACGAGTTTGTCATAAATCTTAGATATTAGTGATTTCTGATGAGGTTTTAAGATCAGAAGGTTTTCCCGTGGCTGGTTAATAGAGAGGGAGGGATAAGATGAAAAAAGAGCGGAGGCACAATGCCTAATCTGAAAGTACATAAATAAATGGGATGTAGGTCAATTCAAATGTTTGGACAGGTCTGAAAAAGTAGCAAACGTGCCTTCTCTATAAAGGTCTCTGAAAACTTTAATGCCTCGATTCTGCCATAAGATGTATATCTCTCTCTCCCCCCTCCCCCCCCCCCCTCTCTCTCTCTCTCTCTCTGTCTCTAGCCCCTTTTACACAGCCAGTGAAAGCCGGGAATATGCCGGCCTTTCGGCCCTCCGCCCTGCTGTATAAATGCGACAGTTGCGGAACGAGGGAAGAAAGGTGCGAGTGATCGTTCCGGGAATTTTACTACCTCGGGGGGTAGTAAGATTCCCGACACAATCAGTTCCGCCTCTCTGTTTAAATGCTCCAGCTTGTTGATGCGGAACTGGGGGGCGTTTGACGTTCCATAGTCTACGTTCTAAACATGCGACCATGTTAGCAGTTGAAGGACGTGTGTTTAACATTAACCACGGCGGCCTGATGTCCCGTAAAAATCACCAAATAAAAGGAACGGCGTATAATCTAGCTGATCATAAGGTCCGTTGCTCAATCCAAACCCCCGCGCTTCATTTTGCAGAGTGTATGAGTCTATTTCTGCCCAGGAGAAGTTGTACAATGGGAAAGCTAGGCTAGGCTAAGTAAGGGATAAAGTATAGCGAACGGGTCACTTGCTAGAAATAAAGACCGACAAGCTGAAGCAGGAGCCCGACGCGCAGCGGAGGGCTCTTGCTCTAGGTTCTTATGTAACTAAAACGTAGTTCAGTACGCCAGTAAATAGGAACGACCAAGGAACGGTGGAATAGTCTGCTTGCCCCGCTAGACTGTCTGCTTCAGCTGACTGAAGGCTCGGGCTCAGCTGTTAGCCACAGAGCTACTGTTTTGCTAACACAACTCAAGACTCGCACACTCTACAAATAATAATTCTAATCGGCCAATATGTTTAACAAGAGTTCCATCTAGCTAACAAGCATCATCCCCCAACATAAATAACACAATTCATGGAGAAAATTACTGCGGAACGTTTACATTGCGGGCTGCAGCCTGAAGTTACTGTCTTAATATGCGGCCAAACGTACTCACATCGTCTTGACTGGATTCCGCCGCCGCTATTATTATCCTAAGTCTGAGCGTATATCCACACTTTATTTATGCCTACAGTAACGTGACTTCACACACTGTGTGTATGTTTATGTCTGTCTCACAAAGAGACTCGCTCACAACCAACCTGTCACACAAACACACACACACACAGACAGACACAGAGGTGAAGCAGTGAGCAGCGGAGTGATTTTTGTCAGTTTGGTTAACAGTCCCAGAGATGTTGGACTCAGCGCGTAGCGAGATCAACTGGCACATCGTGGGGACAGTAAAATACGGCCCTCTTACTGCAAGCTCCAGCACTTCTGCTCTCAATTCACCGGCCAGTATTGTTGTTGTAAAGCAGCTGACCGGCGCGGCGCTAAATGTTTACGTCACACCTGACGCTGTTTACAAGCACCTCTTTCATTCCGGAGCGCTGTGTAAAAGGAGCTACTGATGGCCAGCAGGCCGGCGTGGCTGGTTCTGTGTAAATAACACAGAAGCAAAGCCGGCATTTTGGAGTGATGTTGTTCCGTCAATATGCCGCAATCTCTGTGTAAAAGGGGCTTCTGTCTCTCTCTCTGTCTCTCTCTGCTCTCTCTCTCTCTCTCTCTCTCTGTCTCTGTCTCTCTCTCTGTCTCTCTCTCTCTCTCTCTCTGTCTCTGTCTCTCTCTCTGTCTCTGTCTCTCTCTCTCTCTCTCTCTCTCTCTGTCTCTGTCTCTGTCTCTCTCTGGAGATATTTCCAAAGATTTAAAAAACTTTTTGGACAAAATTAAAGGAGTGCACTGAAAAAGAAAAATGGCAAGACATTCATCTTTTACTGGGTTCTAACACGAGG
>CASHTC010000426.1:0-10000 GCA_949357725.1 Hyperoplus immaculatus
CGGGAATCCTTTCGCAGAAATGACTGCTTCAATGCGGCGTGGCATGGAGGCAATCAGCCTGTGGCACTGCTGAGGTGTTATGGAGGCCCAGGATGCTTCGATAGCGGCCTTAAGCTCATCCACAGTGTTGGGTCTGGTGTCTCTCAACTTCCTCTTCACAATGTCCCACAGATTCTCTATGGGGTTCAGGTCAGGAGAGTTGGCAGGCCAATTGAGCACAGTAATACCATGGCCAAACCATTTACCAGTGGTTTTGGCACTGTGAGCAGGTGCCATGTCTTGTTGAAAAATGAAATCTTCATCTCCATAAAGCTTTTCAGCAGATGGAAGCATGAAGTGCTCCAAAATCTCCTGATAGCTAGCTGCATTGACCCTGCCTTTGATAAAACACAGTGGACCAACACCAGCAGCTGACATGGCACCCCAGACCATCACTGACTGTGGGTACTTGACACTGGACTTCAGGCATTTTGGCATTTCCTTCTCCCCAGTCTTCCTCCAGACTCTGGCACCTTGATTTCCGAATGACATGCAACATTTGCTTTCATCCGAAAAAAGTACTTTGGACCACTGAGCAACAGTCCAGTGCTGCTTCTCTGTAGCCCAGGTCAGGCGCTTCTGCCGCTGTTTCTGGTTCAAAAGTGGCTTGACCTGGGGAATGCGGCACCTGTAGCCCATTTCCTGCACACGCCTGTGCACGGTGGCTCTGGATGTTTCTACTCCAGACTCAGTCCACTGCTTCCGCAGGTCCCCCAAGGTCTGGAATCGGCCCTTCTCCACAATCCACCTCAGGGTCCGGTCACCTCTTCTGGTTGTGCAGCGTTTTCTGCCACACTTTTTCCTTCCCACAGACTTCCCACTGAGGTGCCTTGATACAGCACTCTGGGAACAGCCTATTCGCTCAGAAATGTCTTTCTGTGTCTTACCCTCTTGCTTGAGGGTGTCAATGATGGCCTTCTGGACAGCAGTCAGGTCGGCAGTCTTACCCATGATTGCGGTTTTGAGTAATGAACCAGGCTGGGAGTTTTTAAAAGCCTCAGGAATCTTTTGCAGGTGTTTAGAGTTAATTAGTTGATTGAGATGATTAGGTTAAGAGCTCGTTTAGAGTACCTTTTCATGATATGCTAATTTTTTGAGATAGGAATTTGGGGTTTTCATGAGCTGTATGCCAAAATCATCAGTATTAAAACAACAAAATACCTGAAATATTTCAGTTGGTGTGCAATGAATCTAAAATATATGAAAGTTCAATTATTATCATTACATTATGGAAAATAATCAACTTTATCACAATATGCTAATTATATGAGAAGGACCTGTATATAGAAAATGATAGTTAGGTATCAGACAACGGTTCTTTGAATGATGGATGCCAGAGGCTGGATGGTTTCTACCAGAACGAAGCGTACTCATCAATGAAGGGTAAGAAGGATGCACAGCAGCAAGGTTACCCATCGCAGCTGGTACCATGAGCTGGTTGGAGGTTTTGTAAGAGAGCTTCTACCTAGCAAGCCTCAGTGCCTGAGGCATCAAACTACAGTCCATGGGTTATCTACTCAACCCCGAGACCTGCAGGGCACTGGTCATGGCTATCCTCTGCCTGAAGGGAGGCCATGTAGGCCACACAATTACGGTTGCTTAACGTGTCAGCAAATAAGTAGGCTAGGCTAAATGAATTAGTATCCTACTCAACCGGGCGTCAGGTGAGAGCCACACCCCTGAAAGTAACAGTGATGACTTTAGGAAAAGCTGAGCCGCCCGCTGTCGAGCCGATGACAGTACGCACCGATTAAAGCAACCGAGCTTTAGGCGAGAGCAGACGAGTACTGGGGCAACACGGCTAAAATACCACAGTGACTTCTGGTAATAAAGCCAACCGGGCTGAGAGCTACCGTGCCACGGGGCAACACAGCTAAAATACCACAGTGATAGTGAGAACATAGTAGGAACCCATCCTCTGGTGACTGGACCCGGGTCAGCCAGGTGTCACGTGACTTTGTTGGTATAAATACTGGAGCTGCGCGTGATGGAACACCCAGCCAAAGCACTGCCTCTGGCGGGAAGTAGGAATGAATGAAATAGAACACCAGATATAAAGTGTCTAGGGCTGCAACTAACGAGTATTCTGATAATCGATTAATCTGTCGATTATTTTCTCGATTGATCGATTATTAATCGAGTAGTTTTTTGGTCCGTAGAATGTCAGAAAATGGTGAAAAATGTTGATCAATTTTCCAAAGCCCATGTTGACGTCCTCATATGTATTGTTATGTCCAAAACACACAGATATTTCAGTTTACTGTCATAATAGGATTAAAGAAACCAGAAAATATTCACATTTGAGAAGCTGAAATCAGAGAATTTGGACATTTTTTTT
Source organism: Hyperoplus immaculatus (assembly GCA_949357725.1). Taxonomy (NCBI): domain Eukaryota; kingdom Metazoa; phylum Chordata; class Actinopteri; order Uranoscopiformes; family Ammodytidae; genus Hyperoplus; species Hyperoplus immaculatus. Next base: position 2,378 of record CASHTC010000426.1, read on the forward strand.
ATAAAAATTACTCAAAAATGATTAATCGATTATCAAAATAGTTGGCGATTATTTTAGTAATCGATTAATAATCGATTAATTGATTAATCGTTGCAGCTCTAAAAGTGTCTCAGGGAACTTTGAAATATTTCTGTCAATAACAGTCTCATTTTTCCTCTGATGATCAAAAATGACTTGAACAGCAAACAAGACCATCATATTTTTTATGTTATGCTTTCAGGTAAGGGTTAGACACACACACACACACACACACACACACACACACACACACACACACACACACACACACACACACACACACACTATCTGACCTACTCACCCTGCTCTGAACGGGGGTTGGTCCTAGTACGAAGCGCGCCCCCTGTGGCCCCAGCAGCACGGTGGGCTCCGGCGGTGTGTGTGTGGCTGTCTGTGGCAGCGGTGGGGGGTTGGGGGGGTCCGGTCGGAGCCTGGGCGGGGGGTCAGGGGGTGTGGGGGGGCAGAGGGGGGACACGGGGCTCTCTAACGGGGAGACGGGAGGAGCAGGGCTCGGCTGGTCGTCCATCAGACCCGTAGTGTTCACATAGGTATGGGTCTGTGAGAGAGGGAGGTGTTACTATTATGTATTACATCATAACACAGACAGACAGTAACAGACACCCACACACAGCCGATATGCGCGCACACACACACACACACACACACACACACACACACCCACACACACACACACACACACACACACAGACAGTAGGGGTGGGAAAAATGATCGATTCTCCGATGCATCGCGATTCTCTCTCGAACGATTCCGAATCGATTCATAAAAGTTAATACCTAAAGTCACACCACACAAGTGTGAGTTGTTAAAAGTGGCGACAAAAGGGCAGAGAGCAGCAAACCCATATGACCTGCACTGGCTTTGTGTCTGTTTACGTTGTTGTATGAGAGCTGAATTCCAAGCCAAACTGTTTACACAATGTGTTGAAATAATAGAAAAAAAATCCTATAGAAACATGATTCACCAGAGTAGAAAGAAAATTAAACTGAATGGGTTTAGTTTTTACATACTTCCATACTGTGTTGAAAGCTGCATTGATTATTGCACTGGTCATAGGAAGTCATATTTGTGACAAGAAAAGCTTTTCTCTAATACAATATTAGAGAAGGCAATTCATCTGTTAGTCTTAAATGATCACCACAAAAGTAGGAAGTGATTAGCAAACTCAGATGTGTATATCAATATATTTTTGAAAATCACACATGGGTATTTACGTAAAAAAAAAATTCATCGGATGCATTAATAATCGATTCTGAATCGTTGACCTCTGAATCCGAATCGAAAGGTGCCAAGAGATTCCCACCCCTAACAGACACACACACAGCAGACATACACACAAACACACACACACACACATAGACGACACACACACACACACACACACACACACACTACACAGTAACACACAGACAGTATACTGACATGTGGCACAGGCAGGCTGTCTCTGTCCCTGGTGGTATCCTCTGTGAGTAGCAGGGGATGTGTTGATTCTTCCCCCAGTGAGGGGAGGCGTGTGCTGGCTACAGAGGGGTGGCGTGAGGAGGGGTGGGATGGAGCTTCTCCCACAGAGGGCAGGCGGGTCAGACCGTTAGGAACAACAGAGGGGACAGCGTAACCCAGAGCTACAGGGAGAGAGAGAGACAGGTTAATGGGTTAGGGGAGCAGAGTGTGTGTGTGAGTGAGTGTCCCTGTGTGTGTGTGGGGGTTTGTGTGTGTGTGTGTATGTATGTCCCCGTGTGTGTGTGTGTGTGTGTGTGTCCCTGTGTGTGTGTCCCTGTGTGTGTGTGTGTGTGTGTGTATGTATGTCCCCGTGTGTGTGTGTGTGTGTGTGTTCCTGTGTGTATGTGTCCCTGTGTGTGTGTCCCTGTATGTCCCTGTGTGTTTGTGTGTGTGTCTGTCTGTGTGTCCCTGTGTGTTTGTGTGTGTGTGTCCCTGTGTGTCCCTGTGTGTATGTGTGTGTGTCTGTCTGTGTGTCCCTGTGTGTTTGTGTGTGTGTGTCCCTGTGTGTTTGTGTGAGTGTGTGTGTGTGTCCCCGTGTGTATATACTCACCAGCAGGAGTGTGTGCTGGCTCCATCACTGGTTCCTCCACCACACTGATGCTGTGACTGTGCATCACCTCCTGCAGCATGTTGAAAATCTCCTCCGCACGCGAGCACTTAAACGCAAAGATCCCTGAAGAACACAGACAGACACACAGACAGACAGACAGGCAGACAGACAGACACACAGACACACAGACACACAGACAGACAGGCAGACAGACACACAGACAGACAGACACACAGACAGACAGACAGACAGACAGACAGACAAACAGACACACAGACACACAGACAGACACAGTTAAAAGGGCCCTCTGTAGCTAGCAACATACCAGTTTACAGAGCCTAGGCTGGAGGGCTGTCCCCGACAAGGAATTTTCTCAGTAGAATCGACTCACAAACCCACAGACAGGTACCTTGTCCTGTCTAGCAGACCCACAGACAGACAGAGGGACAGACAGACAGGCAGACAGACAGACCCACAGACAGACAGACCCACAGACAGAGGGATATACAGACCCATTGACTGACAGACAGACAGACAGACCCATTGACTGACAGACAGACAGACAGACCCACAGACAGACAGACACACAGACAGACAGACAGACAGAGGGACAGACAGACAGAGGGACAGACAGACAGAGAGACAGACAGGTACCTTGTCCAGTCTGGCAGACCCACAGACAGACAGACAGAGGGACAGACAGACAGACCCATTGACAGACAGACAGACAGACAGAGAGACAGACAGACAGACAGAGAGACAGACAGACAGAGGGACAGACAGACAGACAGGTACCTTGTCCAGTCTGGCAGACCCAGACAGACAGACAGAGGGACAGACAGACAGACCCATTGACAGACAGACAGACAGAGAGACAGATAGACAGACAGACAGAGAGACAGACAGGTACCTTGTCCAGTCTGGCAGACCCACAGACAAACAGACAGAGGGACAGACAGACAGACCCATTGACTGACAGACAGACAGGTACCTTGTCCTGTCTGACAGCGTCTCCCGCTCTCGAAGGAGAAGAGGTTGGAGTCGTATCCATAGCGACGCAGACAGAGGTACGGCCAGCGCACGTCGTCACGGCGATGTGTGTGTAGCAACAACTCAGAGTCCGTGAGCTCCATGACGCCCGAACCAAGCTCCCGCCCATCATCATCCACGTTTATCACCTAGAGAGACAGACAGAAAGACACAGACAGGTTTATATAGGTTAGAGACACGCAGGGTTAGGGTTAGGGTTGGGTTAACATAGACAGGTTAATATATATATATACACAGAGAGAGATAGACAGGTTAACATAGACAGGTTAATATATATATATACACAGAGAGAGATAGACAGGTTAATATATATATACACAGAGAGAGATAGACAGGTTAACATAGACAGGTTAATATATATATACACAGAGAGAGACAGACAGGTTAGGGTTAGAGAGGGTTAGTCAGCTCCATGACGCCAGAACCCAGCTCCATCCCATCATCATCCACATTTATCACCTAGAGACAGACAGGTTCATATATATATACACAGAGAGACAGACAGGTTAATATTAGGGCTGTCAAACGATTAACATTTTAATCAGATTAATCACAGGATTCTGTGGATCAATCACGATTAATTTTACCTTTCGAAAATTCTAATTTTCTCTGTGTATTGTTGTATGAACGGAAAGATAAAGGACAGGAGGTGGATATGTACATTTAAAATTAGTATGTTTATTAATTGAAAATCCAAATGATGGTTTTAATACTGAAAATAAATTTAAATCAAACTAAAATATATACCTACCACTCCATGATTCAACTGGTCTGTCTCTTTACTATGTCTTTGGGCAAATATAGGATAGGCTATAGATATATAGGCTATAGATATATAGGCTATAGAACAGTATATAACAGATATATATAGGATAGGCTATAGATATATAGGCTATAGATATATAGGCTATAGAATGGCATTTATTTGGTGAATCTATAGGTTGTGCATTCTTAAATACAACTTGATTACAGTCCGCGGTGTGTGTGTGTGCGTGCGTGCGTGCGTGCGTGCGTGCGTGCGTGCGTGCGTGCGGTTGTACGCGCGACCACTTCCTAGGGGACTGTTCATGTGTGCCAGGAAGCCGACGTTATGTTGATGTCTACTCACACACACCTCTGAAAGCTGCAGACGTTTGTGTCCTCGCGGGCTCTGAATAGAGCGGACAATGTTTCTCCTCCTGTTGCTCCCGACATCAACTGCCAGCCGCGGCAGTTGATTTATACTATCGGACGTGACCGTTAGCAGTTTAAAACTTTAAAACACGGCACGGGCTAGCGTGCTGCTATGTTTGGCCGCGCGCAGCTACTGATCCTGGGTCAGCCACAACGTTAGAGTGACTGTAGTGCAGAGCCGGGGGGATGCACGGGGCGGATCATACAGAGCCGGGGGGATGCACGGGGCGGATCATACAGAGCCGGGGGGATGCACGGGGCGGATCATACAGAGCCGGGGGGATGCACGGGGCGGATCATTCTGCACATGCTTTAAATGCGTTAAAAAAATTAACGCCGATAATTCCAGAAATTAATCACCCTGCGTTAACGCGATAATTTTGACAGCCCTAGTTAATATATATATATATATACACACACACACAGAGACAGAGGTTTATATACACAGAGAGACAGACAGGTTAGGGTTAAAGAGGGTTAGTCAGCTCCATGACGCCAAGCTCCCTCCCATCATCATCCACGTTTATCACCTAGAGAGACAGACAGGTTTATATACACAGAGAGAGAGAGAGACAGGTTAACATAGACAGGTTAATATATATATACACAGAGAGACAGACAGGTTAGGGTTAGAGAGGGTTAGTCAGCTCCATCCCATCATCATCCACGTTTATCACCTAAACAGGTTAACATTTAATGTGTGCCCCTACATTTTCTTCTGAAAACAGTAAAAAGGTTAGACCTGAGTCCTGGCTTAGGGGTTTGGTACCTTGAACTTGCTGTGATGGTCGTCTGGGGTGGAGTCTTTCTGTGGACAGCTTAAGCAGCTACCCATGGTTCCTCAGAACAACATCTGATGCCTGAGAGAGAGGGATACAAAGTCAAGATGTATATAGTTGTACTTAGGCATTATGAATAGACACATTTAAAATGTCCCGGCAGGGCGCTTTTGAAAAAATACTCAATATAGATGGATAGACAGACAGACAGACAGGTATAAAGACAGACAGGTCTTACCTAGATTCTGCCTCCTGTGTCTCTGCTTCCATCCTCAGACTCTGAGGGACGATCATTCTGGTCTGGACATCAACAGCTGATCCACACACACACACACACACACACACACACAGTTATTATTACACATACAACATCACAGAATACACACAGAGAAACACTACAGGTTCATCACAATTTAAGTTACAATTATTTACGTCACCAGTCAACTTTAGTTTTCATGTAGCCCATAACAACTGTTTGCCAATAATCTAGACTCACACATTGTAGTGTGTGACAGTTGTTAGGGTTAGGGTTAGGGTTAGGGTTACATTCTAGTGTGTGTGGGGGTTAGGGTTAGGGTTAGGGTTACATTCTAGTGTGTGTGGGGGTTAGGGTTAGGGTTACATTCTAGTGTGTGTGGGGGTTAGGGTTAGGGTTAGGGTTACATTGTAGTGTGTGTGGAGGTTAGGGTTAGGGTTAGGGTTACATTGTAGTGTGTGTGGAGGTTAGGGTTAGGGTTAGGGTTACATTGTAGTGTGTGTGGAGGTTAGGGTTAGGGTTACATTGTAGTGTGTGTGGCGCCCGGACACTTAGAATTCATGTGAAGGTTTTGTTTTCGTCTGTTTTGGTTCAAGTGTCAAGAAAACAAAACCTTCTGGACATTCTCAACATGGTGAAAAACCAAAGACCTTGAGTATTCAGCTGATGCTGCAGAAAGTGTTAAATTATTATTATAACGTTTTCTTTGTCAGCCCTGTGCGTTGTGTGTCTGTCTCACGTCTTCATTGCTGTTGTTGTTTGGACGTTATAAACTAATCAAAATGTGATCAAAATAAATCTTTCACATCAACTTGAAAACAACAAATTGCTCAAACATGTTCCAGGACTAGGTTAACCCTAACCCTCATGGTCCAATTGTCTCTATGTTGTTGGTTCACATATTAAATTACGTTGTTGGCCTCGACACACACACATTGAACTTACAAGTTATTGGCAAGTAACTACATTATGAACATTTATTACATAAAAACCTTAAAAGCTATTAGGGTATGGGCTGTTAACCTGTCTAGTATAGATCCATCTGTAGTAAGCCGTACACTAACCCTAATATAAGGCTCAGTATCTATTAACCTTTATCTATACCCGAGATATTGACCCTCATTTGCAATGATGTCAAGAAACAAAAACAACAATACAAACACAATATACAAAGCATCATTATCTAAGGTTAGTTATTGCTTTGTTAACTAATAACCTAAACAATAAACTAAGTGAAACAGTTAGTTCATGCTTAGTGAATGTTTATTAAGCATTTACTGAGGTATTAGCTGTCTGTCTATCTATCTGTCTGTCTGTCTCCTTCAACCAGTGGCGATCCAGACAATAAACAACTGATTCACACTGTGTTTGACCCCTCCACTGTGTTAACCTTGTTTACAGATTAAGTTTATCATCATTATTATTATAATAAGACTGATACAAGTTAACGACTAAAGGTATGGGCTGTCCTTTAAGGTTAGGGGGTTAGCTGTCCTTTAAGGTTAGGGGGTTAGCTGTCCTTTAAGGTTAGGGGGTTAGCTGTCCTTTAAGGTTAGGGGGTTAGCTGTCCTTTAAGGTTAGGGGGTTAGCTGTTCTTTAACCAGTGGCGATGCAAACAATAAACAACTTATTTGTTTGATTGGTTCTTTAACGCTTTGTTTAGTTCCTTCACACACACGCAGTCAACACGTCACGCCGCACGTTAACCCAATCACCCGCTAACTGACTTAGCCTGGGAGTTAACTAAGTTGTAAAAGTTTTTCTAACTTCATCAGCGTCAGTGAGTGAGTGGTTAGCTTGTGGTAAGCTAGCCTGATGTTGAAATGGCAGCAGCAACTTTTCCTGAAGCTAAGCTAACCTGTCTGGTGGGTGGATAAGCTAGTACAGATTGCAGCTAATTAGCAGTGAAGCTAATTACTATTATAACCATCAGGCTGTGTGTAACTTACGCAGCGCAGTCAGTGGATGAAACAAAGTGTCCAGCTGCTCCAGCCCTTACGGACCTGCGGGCCTTCTGACGCCGGCCTTCGCGTCTCCTCTCCGGGATGAACCAGCTGAGATGTCTCGGTGAACGCGGCGGAGCCCCAGATAGCAGCTAACAGCTAGCCGCAGAGCCGAGCGCCAAAACAATAATCACAACTTCTGTCTAACGTGTTTTTCGCGTCTGTTCGCGACGTTTAAACGTTAAGAAACGGTTTGAATCCATCGGTAGTCCTGGCGGGGCCACTAGGAGGGGAAGATTTCCGGTTAAAATAACGTTTTTATCGCGTTAAACCAA